>WNWK01001541.1:132500-270996 GCA_009830355.1 Cherax destructor | reverse complement strand
CCTAACCTGCCATATAAGTGGGGGCCCTACTATACATGCTTAGGATGCTATCACTGGCAAGATTATTCATATACAGTGGACCCCCGGTCATCGGCCATTCATGATCTGGCCAACTCGGTGATAGGCCGGTTTTTCGGCTCCAGTGATCAGCCGTTATTTCGGTGATCGGCAGTATGGGACGTGTCAACCCGCTGGACCCACTTCCTCACGCGATCACACTCAGTCTGCATCTCTCTCTTGTTGAGTAAGGAATACTCTGCATGTTCATCCTTTCATCCGTTCATTTGGTGCTTGTTTATTGATTGTGACTGTGAAATAAGCCACCATGGGGCCAAAGAAAGTTCAGAGTGCCAGCCCTTTGGTAAAGGGCTGAGAAGGGGAAGAATGTGCACTTCTTCAGTGATTCTACAATATATCCGATACTAAAGCAGCAGGATTCAATAAAGGCTATGAGTGCCAGCCACGAAGTGTAGCATTAACAGTGTAGCAAGTTTAACCCTTTGGGGGTCGACCTGTTCTCAGGGTCGAAAATCGGGAAAAAAAAAATGATTTTTTCTGATGAAATGATAGTTTTTTTTTTCTAAATCTAATAAACTAAACAAAAATTTTTTTTGTGATCAATACTTATGGAGATATGGAAGCTTCAAGTTGACAGAAATTGAACCGCTTATGGCAACATCGCTGACTGCCGGTCGGCGGTAAACTGTTATTTATTTTTTTGAGTTGTTTTCTTTCGTTTTAATATTTTTTTCAAATAACTTTTATGGCCTGTGAGACCAATATAAGTGCTGTTTTCAAATATTCACTGTTGAATATTACACAATAACCGCATAAAGTTTGTTCTCATTATTTTGTTTACAAAACATTTACAAAATGTACAATGTAAAATATTGTTTATTACTATTGTTCAATCATATATATATACACATATAGAGTCACTGCACATGTTCCTAGAAGTTCTGCAGCCTGTGGAAGTCTTTGAAACATGGTGTCATGCACAGTGGTGTTTCACATTCTTCACAATAAAACGAGCGTCTTTGCGTTGCTGTGGGTGTCTTTTGTATGTGCACAGACATAACACCTCTTCTGAGCCTTTTCTTGCAAGCAGTAGCAGGCAGTTTCATTAGGAAGTGTTAACCATGCCTCAAACGAGAGGGTAGTTGTTGGTAATTTTGTGGGCGGTTTTCTATTGCAGGTGGTGTTCCTTGGTGCTTGGTGATTATTTGTCTGATGACAGACAAACAAAATTCAGCCATATGGTGGTTTGTTTGTGGTCTTCAACTTATAAATATTATAAGCATTGAGCATGGAAATGTACAGTATATGCTACAGTGAAGGCCACAGTATATGCTACAGTGAAGGCCACAGTATATTCTACAGTGAAGGCCACAGTATATTCTACAGTGAAGGCCACAGTATATGCTACAGTGAAAGCCACAGTATATTCTACAGTGAAGGCCACAGTATGTTTTATGTACCACTTATAACTCTTTTGAACACAATCAGCAAACCCAATCTGCATGTCACATTTGTCCACTGAATGCATATTGAGGGTCTAGTCTATCACAGCTGCAGGTTTTAGAATGGGTTCATTGGTCTCTCTATTCTGCCTGCCACTGTCTGCCATTTCATTAGGGTGAACTGATGACAACAGTGTGACATCTCGTTTGTCATGCCACCGAAATGCCATGATATTATTGGCAGTAAACGCCTGCACCTCACCTCTACGAGTGCCTGCATCGAACCTAGGCATATGCTTACGATTTTCACGCACTGTTCCGCACACATCTGTCATGTTCACTCGCAAAAAATCACTGAGGGGCTTGTGTACCAGTTATCAGTATATAATATATGCCCCTTACCAAGATATGGTTCCATCATTGTTCTAACCACATCACCAGAGATACCCAGTAACTTCCTGGTATCTTTCAATGCATTACTTCCAGTGTACACAATAATATCCAATACAAGACCACTGTAGCAATCACAAAGCACAAACAACTTTATACCAAAGCGTTTCCTTTTGCTTAGTATATACTGCTTGAATGACAGTCTACCTTTGAACAGAATCAAAGACTCGTCAATAACAAGCTTCCTGAAGGGATAAAAATACATATTGAATTTCTCTTTCAGATACAGAAACACATTCCTAATCTTATATAACCTGTCGTTTCTGTCAGGCCTGGTTTTGTCTGAGAAATGTAACATACATAACAGTAGCAAAATCGATTCACTGGTATAATATCACTGAAAGCTGGTGTTGCATAATCAACGGTCTGTCGACCAGTATGATTTGACACGGTGCTTATAAACATGTTGCATAAGCATTATTGTGGCAAAGAAAAGATACATCTCAGCCACAGTTGTCTCCTTCCACTGGTGTAGGCGTGATTTTGGTGAAAGAATTGTGTTTGACATGGTGTAATCAAGTATCTGTTGCTTTCCTGATAATAATTTCCATCAGGAGTTCGTCAAAGAATAACTCAAAACATTCTAGTTCAGTGGCATTGTTTCCAAGTGGACAAGATGGGCGTATTCCACTTTGACTTTCATCAAACTGATGGGGATTGGGAATAAATTCTCAGCTTCCTGCCAATCCCAGGTGCGGTCTGCTGGTGGGTACTGGATATTTACAGGTGGTTGTGGAAGTGGAGGGTGTGATTGTGGGGGTTGGTGGGTGGGTGAGGGTGGCCTTTGTTGTAGCTGAGCTGACTCAGCGGCGTGGGTGGCAGCATGGTCCACTGCTGGTGCCTCACGCCTGGCACCACTACCACCACCAGATGCATCCACATTTCTCATCCCAATTGCAACACTATCATCTTCATTTTCACTATCACTTCCTGTTGTACGCCCACGGGATGTACTCCGAGATGTACTCTAACCCTTGGAAGAGCATATGGCACACTACCAGGCGCATATACTGTCGTATATACTGACACTTCACTGGTGAATATTCCCTTCACTCTCGCTACTGGAACTATTATAAGAGCTTGGAGTTCATATTCACTATCATCACCATTGCTCACATCTGAGTCCTGGATATGAGTAAATAAGAGTTTCCTCCTTCCTTCCGGTACAACTGAATGTGAACAAGACGCCACAGCACCAGAGGTGGAAGGTTGTGGGTTGTCTGGGTTTTCCTCACTATTACCGGTATTATGGTCATTACTTTTGGTCACAACCGCCTCAAAACCTTGAAAGTCACCTTCACTGACACCCTCATCACTGTAAGAACTGTCACTGGGGAACAAAAGTGTCCCAATTCGCCGAGGAGTAAGGTGTTTCTTGCTGCGGGCATGGTGGACAAAGTGTACTGAAATGGTGTTCCCACAATTGGGTGCCCGATTTTTTTCCTACTGCGCACACTCACCAAGCAGACCCATTTTCTCACCCCTAGGCCTACCAGCTGTTTCCCGCTTAATTTGAGGCCGCTAGAATTTACGCGTACTAGTACGGCACCAACCCCTGCGCGTAAAACGTCTAGTACGGCACCGACCCGAAAGGGTTAAGCGATTAGCGATAGAAAAATGACAACATGAAACTTAACTCCTCCATTGTTGTTTGAGGTACAGTGGACCCCGGTTAACGGCCATAATTCGTTCCAGAATGCTGTTCAAGTGCCGTTACGAGCGAATTTATTAACAAAAGGAATAATGTAAATTAGATTAGTCCTTTTGGACCCCCAAACATACACTTACATAATTGTTAGTGTTTGGAGCAGGCTGTTAACCGGGGTCCACTGTATATAGGGCAACTGACAACACCGCTGCCGCCTTCACTACCACTATGTAAGGCTTATCTTTCAGTGGCCCTTATACACCCAACAACAAACAACACTCGTGACATTCGTAATGTCTAGAGTTTATGTCATGTTTCTTTGTTATTAATATTGTTTATTATGTCATATTAGATGAATTGTGATAGATAAATAAGCCGTAGTGTTGATATTAGTGTCATATTGAAGGACTATCTTGTTCTATCTCCAAACAAACTCCTCCGCCGCCACCACTAGCCACATATGTAATGACATTTTATTTATTCTACAGTGTAGTATATGAGGTTTCTATGTTATTTATATTTTTATTGTCATATTAGATGAATTGTGATAGATAAATAAGCTGTATAGAGTTGATATTAGCATCATATTGAAGGAGTATTTTGTTCTGTCTCCAAACAATACTCTCCTCCTGCCTTCAATAAAGGTATGTATTAATGATTTAAATGTTCATTTATCCATTTCTTTAGTCATTTTATTTAGTTCTCATTGTTTTGTGTATGTAAAACTATAGTTAATCTTAAAAAAAAAGTATTTTCTGTTGATATTTTTGTCTGGAACAGATTAATTGTATTTACATTAATTCTTATGGGAAATAATATTTAGGTTATAGGCCATTTCGGTCTTAGGCCAAGCTTCTGCAATGGATTACGGCCAATAAGCGAGGGTCCACTGTATAGTGAAACCTGTTTCTAAAATCCCTAGGCCCCATTTATACGGCGGGTTAGGTTCCAGCCTACCACCATAAAGCGGAAATTGTCGTAAAGCAAATCATACCTTTTCACTTATAAATGATTCACAACATGTTTACACTATCATATATTAAGTTAACAATAGAACTAGGCATTAAAAAAACAAATAAGTACAATACACACAGCACACTCATTACTTAATTTAAAATAAGAACATAAGAACATAAGAAAGGAGGAACACTGCAGCAGGCCTGTTGGCCCATACTAGGCAGGTCCTTCACAATCCATCCCACCAACAGAACAATTGCCCAACCCAATCTTCAATTCTACCCAAGAAATAAGCTCTGAAGATTCTATCAACTCAAGTGCGAGTCCCACTCAAATCCAACCCCTCTCACTCATGAATTTATCCAACCTAAATTTGAAACTACCCAAGGTCATAGCTTCAATGACCCTACTAGGCAGACTGTTCCACTCATCAACTACCCTATTTCCAAACCAATATTTTCCTATATCCTTTCTAAATCTAAACTTATCCAATTTGAATCCATTATTGCGGGTTCTCTCTTGGAGAGATATCCTCAAGACCTTATTTATATCCCCCTTATTAATACCCATCTTCCACTTATATACCTCGATCATGTCTCCCCTCATTCTTCGTCTTACAAGTGAATGTAATTTAAGGGTCTTCAATCTTTCTTCATACGGAAGATTTCTAATGCTATGAATTAACTTTGTCATTCGTCGCTGAATGTTTTCTAACGAATTTATATCCATTCTGTAAAATGGAGACCAGAACTGAGCTGCATAATCTAGGTGAGGCCTTACTAATGATGTATAAAGCTGTAATATAACCGCTGGACTTCTGTTGCTTACACTTCTTGATATAAATCCCAGTAATCTATTTGCTTTATTTCTTACGCTTAGGCATTGCTGACTTGGTTTGAGGTTGCTGCTTACCATAACCCCCAGATCCTTTTCGCATTCTGTACGGCTGAGTTCAACATTATTAAGCTGGTAGGTGCTAGGGTTATGAACATTCCCGAGCTTTAGAACTTTGCATTTATCTACATTGAACTGCATCTGCCATTTTTCTGACCAGGAATTGAGTTTGTCTAAATCTTAATGTAGGGAGAGAGGTGAGTAGTATTTATTGTAGGAAGTCAGGTGTGGTAGGTATGGAAGCTTGCCCGGCAACCACACCTACATGTAATGTACATTTCAAGTGCCCCAGAGCAATAGAATATACATACAGTACACTCATTACTTATCCTTAAAATATTTGTAATCTTAATGTAGGGTGAGAGGTGAGTATTTATTGTAGAATGTCAGGTGTGGTAGCTCACCAGGCTACCAAACCTAAACAAAATATTCTACTTAAATTTTAAGTGCCCCAGAGTGATTATTATTATTATCGACATATCTTGTTCGCTGAGTTTAACCATTTCTAATAACTACCCTTAGATGCCATCATAAACGAGAAAGAAAGAGTAAACGAGAGACGCAGAGAATGTAAACAAACAGATGAATGCATATTAATACCTATATGCTTACAGTTCATACACATTCATTTCGAATACGTTTGAGAAACTTTTACCACAATACGGAAAGTATTGGTTTGGAAATAGGGTAGTTAATGAGTGGAACAGTCTGCCTAGTAGGGTTATTGAGGCTAAAACCTTGAGTAGTTTCAAATTTAGGTTGGATAAATACATGAGTGAGAGGGGTTGGATTTGAGTGGGATTGCACATGAGTTAATAGAACCATCAAAGCTTATTGCTTGGGTAGAATTGAAAATTGGGTTGGGCAAGTATTCTGTTAAGTGGGATGGAATGTGAACGACCTGCTTAGTATGGGCCAACAGGCCTGCTACAGTGTTCCTCCTTTCTTATGTTCTTACAAACACCTTACATTGTGTACAAGTTGTCTTTACATTGGTGCAGTAGAATAACAGCAACACCCCATTCTCATGCAACACACCATTTTTAGAGGGAATAACGTTATGAGTGAAGGCATACAAAAGGAATAATTTTCTACAGTAACCCCCAGATATACTATTGTGTACACATTTTCTCTGGCGTTGTACTAGAGAAAGCAGAATTCTTTCCATCACTCCTTCAAGCCACCTGACAACTACATCTCGTATTTGTCAATTTGTTCTATTGTGTGTGTATGCATTATGTAACATGTTTCTTATATAATTTTGAAAAAAATATTGATGGATTAATGAAAATGTCTATATTAACGTAATACAGTGGAACCTCGGTTTTCGTATGCCCTAGATGGTATGTAAAACTATACAGTGGACCCCCGGATTACGTCATTATGTTGTTCCAGAATGCTGTTCAAGTGCCGTTACCGAACGAATTTGTTCCCATAATGAATACATAATGCAAATTAGATTAGTCCTTTTAGACCCCCAAAAATATACTTACAAAAGCACTTACAAAAATACACTTACATAATTGTTCGAGTTTGGAGCAGTACGTAATCCGGGGGTCCACTGTACAGTGGTACCTCGAGTTACGATATTTTTTTGTTTGAGAATGCTGTTCAAGTGCCATTACCAAACGAATTTATCCCCATAAGGAATAATGTAAAATAGACTAGTCCTTTTACACCCCCAAAAATATACCTACAAAAGCATTTAAAAAAATAAACTTACATAAAAGGGCGATTTTGGGGACCATCGTAACTTGAGGTACCACTGTATTTCTTAAGTTACCCTGCTAGTACTCCAACAGCACGTCCACGAAAAGCCCTTGCCTCTATGCACTCCTAATCCAACACTCACACAAGCCTGCTAGATGCTCATGCCCCCCAAAACTCAATACCTCTTGTACCCCTTTCCTCTACTCATTCCTGGGATGACCCCTTCCCTCCCAGATTGTCATAAAATGCCTTTATTTCTAGTGTTCTTTTTATAAAAGTAGTGGGCTCATATTTGTTGGGTAAAGACTGGTGAAAAAAATAGGTTGATGTAATAAATGACTTTCCATGAACCCTTCTGCTGCTTTTTGCTAATGCTAGGTTAGTTCCCAACACACAGTCTATTACCAGGAAAAATGAAACTGCTCTTAAGAGGCTTTGGCATTATTTTTGTGAAAGAGTCACCCCATAAGGTTTGTGTATCTGACACTTATTTTCCCTAAATCATTATTTGATAGTGATTATTTTCTCAACGAATCTTTTATGTAGTATAAAAGTATACTGACCTATGTAGTACGTTGACAGACAGCAACCACCCAGGAAGGTACTACTGTCTTGCCAAGTGAGTGTAAAACAGAAACCTGTAATTGTTTTACATGATGGTAGGATTGCTGGTATATTTTTTCTGTTTCATAAATATGCGGGATAACAGGTATATTTTGCTACTTCTACTTACACTTAGGTCACACTACACATGCATGTACATGTATATATATGTACACACCCATCTGGGTTTTCTTCTATTTTCTTAATAGTTCTTGTTCTTTTTTATTTCCTCTTATCTCCAAAGTGGAAAAAAATTCTTCCTCTGTAAGCCGTGTGTGTCATAAGCGGTGACTAAAATGCCAGGAGCAAGGGACTAGTAACCCCTTCTCCTGTATAAATTACTAAATTTAAAAAAATAAACTCATTTTTCTTTTTAGGTCACCCTGCCTCGGTGGGATACGGTTCATTGAAAAAAAGGGGTAAAAAAAATCACATTGACCTAGGTACTGTATGTCAAACTGGCAAAAAGCATTCCTAACACGCAATTCAGAGTCAGTAAATCATGTGTGTTGCAAAAGGCGACTAAAATGCTAGGAGCAAGCAGGTACTAAAACCACCACCAGCATTCAATTACTAAAAAGACAAAGTTAATTTTTAAACTAGGGCATTTGAATGTGTGTGGGTGTTGTACAGATAAGAAAGAACTGACTGATAATGTTATGAATGAAAAGAGGCGGAGGCCCTAGCACTAAGTGAATCAAAGATAAAAGGGGTGAGAGAATTTCAATGGGGAGGGATAAAAGGGATCAAGTCAGGTAAATCTGAAACAATCAGAGCCAAGGGAGGAGTAGCAGAAATATTAAGTGATTAACTATAGAAAAAAAGAGTATTATAAATGTATAAATTCAATAATTACATGGAGTATTATAAAGGTGGGACACAAGAAGTGGGTTACAGTAAATGTGTGTGTTTGGGGAAGACAAGTGTGTAGAAGAGAGAGGAGAGAGAAAGAGAGAGGAAAGGGAAAAGAGAGGAAAGAGAAGAGAAACAAGGGAGGAGAGGAGAAAAGAGAGGGGAGAGGAGAAAGAAAAGAGAAGAGAATTTTGGTAGGAGTTAAGTGAATGTATAGGGAGGTTAGAGGCAAGCGAGAGAATAATTGTTGTGGTAGATCTAAATGCTAAAGTGGGCAAGACAGATGTAGATGGTGGAAGAGGCAAGTTTTGAGTGCCTGGGGTAAAAGAAAAAAGGGATATTTTAATTATGTGTAGAAAGTGGTTTTTCATTAGGCAATACGTACATATTTTGAGAAAAAGCAATAATTATGTGAGATATGATGTAGTGTGCAATGAAAGCAGTTTGTTAGCCTATGTACATATTAGTAGAAGGAAGGTTAATGGGTAGACTTATGGATGTGAATGTTTTCAGAGAAGCAACAAATACAGTGGAACCTCGGTACACAAACTTAATTCGTTCCACAAGGCTGTTTGAGTGTTGATCCGTTCAAGTATCGAACGAATTCTTCCCAACCAATTTTCTTTTTGGTTGACTGTTATCACTAATCTTTGTAGGCCACATGGTGACTTATACAAATATAAAAAACACCAAAAAATGCGAAGAAACACGAAATACAGTGGACCCCCGGCTAACAAAAGGTTTAGTTAACGAAAAAAATCGGTTACCGAAAGCTTTTTTCGCTATCGGATAGCGAAACGTATTGGACCTGTCCGCCTGCTCCGCGCCTGGCCTGTGCCTGCGCAAGACGCCAGTGTAGTGTTGTTTACCATTGAGAGAACATTACCCAGCGTGCTCTTTCAAACATTCACAATACATTTGGTGTCTTTTTTGGTGGTTTAGTGATTGTCAGTGTGAAATAAGTCACCATGGGTCCAAAGAAGCTTCCTAGTGGCACCCCAGTGGTAAAGAGAGTGAGGAACACCATCGAACTGAAGAAGGAGATTGTTGAAAAATATGAGAGTGGCGTACGTCTGAGTGATCTTGCCAGGATGTACAAGAAAAGTGCATCTACTATCCGCACTATCCTGGCATAGAGAAATGAGATAAAGGAAGCTAATGTTGCAAAAGGGGTTGATTTGTTAACGAAACAAAGATCAAAAACAGTGGATGAGGTTGAGAAGTTACTGATGGTGTGAATCAATGAAAAACAGATAGCGGGTGATAGTATTTCCATGGCGATAATTTGTGAAAAGGCAAGGAAGTTGCACGCAGATCTTGCCAAGACAATGCCTGCAACCAGTGGTGAGGCGAGTGATTTTAAAGCCAGCAAAGACTGGTTTGACAGGTTTAAGAAACGTAGTGGCATACACAGTGATGTGAGGCATGGTGAGGCAGCCAGTTCAGACAAACGTGCAGCTGAAAATTTTGTGCAGGAATTCCAGGGGTTCATAGACACTGAAAAATTTGAACCCCAACAAGTGTTTAATTGTGATGATACAGGCCTGTTTTGGAAGAAAATGCCCAACAAGACCTTCATTACTCAGGAGGAAAAGGCACAGCCAGGACACAAGCCTATGAAAGACAGGCTAACTCTTATGATGTGTGCCAATGCCAGTGGTGATTTTAAAGTGAAGCCTTTACTGGTGTATCACTCAGAAAATCACAGACCCTTCAAGAAACACAGTGTTGACAAGAATAAACTGTGTGTGCATTGGAAGGCTAACACCAAGGCATGGGTCAATATGGAGATTTTCAAGGAATGGATTACTGGAGTGTTTAGCCCTAGTGTGAAGAAATACCTCCTGGAAAAGAAATTGCCACTCAAGTGCCTCCTGGTACTGGACAATGCTCCTGCTCACCCTCACAACTTGCAAGAGTGTTTGTCTGACAAGTTTAATTTCATCAGAGTGAAGTTCTTGCCTCCTAACACCACTCCTCTCATCCAGCCCATGGACCACCAGGTCATTGCAAACTTCAAGAAACTGTACACCAAAGCAGTGTTTCAGAAGTGCTTTAATGTGACCAATGACTCTGAATTGACCCTAAGAGAGTTCTGGAAAGATCACTTCAATATCGTGCATTGCATAGGCCTTATAGGTAAGGCTTGGGAGGTAGTGACTTTGAACTCTGCTTGGAGACCACTGTGGCCGGATTGTGTTGAAAAAGAGGGATTTTGAAGGATTTGAGGCTGGCCCTAACCCTGACGACCCTGTGCCTGTTGTGGAAGATGTTGTGGAAGATGTTGTGGAAGATATTGTTGCATTGGGGAACAGCCTGGGGTTGGAGGTGAGTGGTGAGGATGTGGAAGAGTTGGTGGAGGAGCACAGGGTAGAGCTAACAACTGAAGAGCTGCAAGAGCTTCATCTGGAACAGCAACAGACCACAGCTGAGGTTATTGCTTCACAGGAGGAGGGAGAGAGAAGGAGGTGCCTCCTTCAGATTAAGAAAATTTGTTCAATGTGGAATAAGGTGCAGACATTTGTTGAAAGACACCACCCTAAGCAAGCTGAAATGAGCCTTCTGTGCAACCAGTTCAGTGACAGAGCAATGTTGCACTTCAGGAAAATGTTGAACAGGTGCCAGAAACAGAGGACTCTGGACAGTTTTTTTCTAAGAGTTCTATTGACTCTCAAGCTGGTCCTAGTGGCATTAAAAGACCAAGAAGGGAAGTAACCCCAGAGAGGGACTTGTTACCTGAAGTCCTTTTGGAGGGGGATTCCCCTTCCAACCACTAACACCCTGCCCCTGTCATCATCCCTATCTTCCAGATGCCTGCAAGTCTCTTCAATAAAGGTAAGTAAATATTATTTATATTTTATTTTGTGTGAATATTTTTTTGTGGAACGGATTAATTTTTTTTTTTCAACAAGTCGGCCGTCTCCCACCAAGGCAGGGTGACCCAAAAAGAAAGAAAATCCCCCAAAAGAAAATACTTTCATCATCATTCAACACTTTCACCACACTCATACATAATCACTGTCTTTGCAGAGGCGCTCAGATACGACAGCTGAGAATAGTCCCTCCCAGCTGTCACTATCCCAGATCCCTCCTTTAAAGTGCAGGCATTGTACTTCCCATTTCCAGGACTCAAGTCCAACTAAATCAATTAACTGGTTTCCCTGAATCCCTTCACAAAATGTTACCCTGCTCACACTCCAACAGATCGTCATGTCCCAAAAACCATTCGTCTCCATTCACTCCTATCTAACACGCTCACACATGCTTGCTGGAAGTCCAAGCCCCTCGCCCACACAACCTCCTTTACCCCCTCACTCCAACCTTTTCTAGGACGACCCCTACCCCGCCTTCCTTCCCCTACAGATTTATACGCTCTCCAAGTCATTCTACTTTGATCCATTCTCTCTAAATGGCCAAACCACCTCAACAACCCCTCTTCAGCCCTCTGACAAATACTTTTAGTAACTCCACACCTTCTCCTAATTTCCACACTCCGAATTTTCTGCATAATATTTACACCACACATTGTCCTTAGACAGAACATCTCCACTGCCTCCAGCCTCCTCCTCGCTGCAGCATTTGCAACCCATGCCTCACACCCATATAAGAATGTTGGTACCACTATACTTTCGTACATTCCCTTCTTTGCCTCCATGGATAACGTTTTTTGTCTCCACAGATACCTCAACGCACCACTCACCTTTTTTCCTTCATCAATTCTATGGTTAACTTCATCCTTCATAAACCCATCCGCTGACACGTCAACTCCCAAATATCTGAAAACATTTACTTCTTCCATAATCCCTCTCTCCAATGTGATATCCAATTTTTCTTTATTTAAATTGTTTGATACCCTCATCACCTTACTCTTATCTATGTTCACTTTCAACTTTCTACCTTTACACACTCTCCCAAACTCATCCACTAACCTTTGCAACTTTTCTTTAGAATCTCCCATAAGCACAGTATCATCAGCAAAAAGTAACTGTGTCAACTCCCATTTTGCATTTAATTCTCCATAATTTAATCCCAACTCTTTCCCCAACACCCTAGCATTTACTTCTTTTACAACCCCATCTATAAATATATTAAACAACCATGGTGACATTACACATCCCTGTCTAAGACCTACTTTTACCGGGAAGTAATCTTCCTCTCTCCTACACACCCTAACCTGAGCCTCACTATCCTAATTTACATTATTTCTTATGGGAAATAAGGGTTCGGATTGAGAAATAGCTCCTGGAAGGGATTAATTTTGTTACCGGGGGTCCACTGTACAGTGGTACCTTGACTTATGAGTTTAATTCATTCCATTACCGAGCTCGTAACTCAATTTGCTCGTACAGTGGACCCCCGGTGTTTGTGATGCTCCAAACTCGAACAATTATGTAAGTGTATTTTTGTAAGTGCTTTTGTAAGTGTAATTTTGGGGGTCTAAAAGGACCAGTCTAATTTTTTTTTTTATTAACACATCGGCCGATTCCCACCAAGGCAGGGTGGCCTGAAAAAGAAAAACTTTCATCATCATTTACTCCATCACTGTCTTGCCAGAGGGGTGCTTTACACTACAGTTATAAAACTGCAACATTAACACCCCTCCTTCAGAGTGCAGACACTGTATTTCCCATCTCCAGGACTCAAGTCCGGCCTACCGGTTTCCCTGAATCCCTTCATAAATGTTACTTTGCTCACACTCCAACAGCATGTCAAGTATTAAAAACCATTTGTCTCCATTCACTCCTATCAAATACACTCACACATGCTTGCTGGAAGACCAAGCCCCTCGCACACTAGTGCAGTGATATATGAATATCTTGGAAGTAAGTTACTGACTTATTTCATGAAGCCCACCATTTATTATTGAAGTAAATGCAATAATATTGAAAGGAATCAAAAAAATTATTGTTCTACAATTGGCTTGTGGAATATTGGAAATATTCCAAATATTTTGGGATTTGTGTGGTAGTAAAAGGCAAGATATTTTGCAAATGTCAAAAACTTAGCAACTTTATTTTTTTGTAGAATAACTAAAGATAATTACACAATTACCTCCAGTGAGAACATCGCACTAGCATTGTTTTATAAGTACCAAGTCCCAAAACCACCTTCCGTTGTGCCATTTAGGCTAGGGTTCTTACCAAATGCCATTTTCATTAAATTTTTTTTTTTTAACTTGTAACTCGGATTTTGGCTCGCAACTCAAAGCAAAAAATCGACCGAGTGACAGCTCGTAACTCAGAAAACTCGTAAGTTGAGGCACTTGTAAGTCAAGTTACCACAGTAGTTTACAGTGAACTTCTGGCAGGTCGTGTTTGTTTGGTCGAGTGCCGAGCTTTGTTCAAGTAGGGAGCTGTTTGAGTACTGAGGTTCCACTGTACAGGTCTCCCTCGACATTCTCGTTTTCAACTTTCGCGGGCTTCACACATTCGCAATTCCCGGCCGCCAAATTCCCACCCACCAAATCATATTTAAGTTTCCCGCCACCCGAGCATCCCTACTACCCTCCCTCCGACCTGGCAGCCAGCCCGCCCACCACTCACTCACTGAGTGTTTTGTTTGTTCATTATTTGTTAATAAACTACAGTATAACATGTATGTAGTACTATATAGTACAATATTTTACTATGTTTTCATGTGTTTTATGATTGTTCATGGTTCAGTAAGTTAAGGAAGCAGTAAGTAATGAATGTAAATACTAAATAAAGGTTTTCTATCTATTACATTTATTCCAAATTGCTATCAGAAACATGATAAATACCCTAGAATTGTAATAAAGATGCTGAAATGAATAATATATGCCATATTATATGAGTGGGGTAAGAGAAGCAGGCAGACCGCCACCATAAAAGAAGTTTACATCAGGGTAAACATGCCTAAATAACTCTTGTTATAAGAACAAATGCAAAAATAGCATTTATTATTTTTAGAATAATAATAATTAATAATAATTGATCTTGAGCACTTTAAATGTCATCAGTATTTGGTAGCTGACATTTAGAGCACTCCACAACAATTATTATTATTTATTATTATTATTTCACTACAATATATTGTAGGGAAATAATAATAACTATTATTTTTTTTTTCAACAAGTCGGCCGTCTCCCACCGAGGCAGGGTGACCCAAAAAGAAAGAAAATCCCCAAAAAGAAAATACTTTCATCATCATTCAACACTTTCACCACACTCATACATAATCACTGTCTTTGCAGAGGAGCTCAGATACGACAGCTGAGAATAGTCCCTCCCAGCTGTCACTATCTCAGACCCCTCCTTTAAAGTGCAGGCATTGTACTTCCCATTTCCAGGACTCAAGTCCAACTAAATCAATTAACTGGTTTCCCTGAATCCCTTCACAAAATGTTACCCTGCTCACACTCCAACAGATCGTCATGTCCCAAAACCATTCGTCTCCATTCACTCCTATCTAACACGCTCACACATGCTTGCTGGAAGTCCAAGCCCTCGCCCACAAAACCTCCTCTACCCCTTCCCTCCAACCTTTTCTAGGACGACCCCTACCCCGCCTTCCTTCCCCTACAGATTTATACGCTCTCCAAGTCATTCTACTTTGATCCATTCTCTCTAAATGACCAAACCACCTCAACAACCCCTCTTCAGCCCTCTGACAAATACTTTTAGTAACTCCACACCTTCTCCTAATTTCCACATTCCGAATTTTCTGCATAATATTTACACCACACTTGCCCTTAGACAGAACATCTCCACTGCCTCCAGCCTCCTCCTCGCTGCAGCATTTGCAACCCATGCTTCACACCCATATAAGAGTGTTGGTACCACTATACTTTCGTACATTCCCTTCTTTGCCTCCATGGATAACGTTTTTTGTCTCCAGATACCTCAATGTACCACTCACCTTTTTTCCTTCATCAATTCTATGGTTAACCTCATCCTTCATAAACCCATCCGCTGACACATCAACTCCCAAATACCTGAAAACATTTACTTCTTCCATAATCCCTCTCTCCAATGTGATATCCAATTTTTCTTTATTTAAATTATTATTAATATTATTATTATTTCCTTACAATATATTGTAGGGAAATAATAATAATAATAATAATAATAATAATAATTAATAATTGCTGTGGAGTGCTCTAAATGTCAGCTACCAAATACTGATAACATTTAAAGTGTTCCAGATCAATTATTATAAATTATTATTATTCTAAAAACAATAAATGCTATTTTTGCATTTGTTCTTATGACAAGAGTGTTTACCCTGATGTAAACATCTCTTATGGTGGCGGTCTGCCTGCTCTCTTACCCCACTCATATAATATGGCATATATTATTCATTTCAGCATCTTTATTACAGTTCTAGGGTATTTATCATGTTTCTGATATCAATTTGGAATAAATGTAATAGATAGATAACCTTTATTACTAATATTAGTGTAATTACACAACATTTTATTAGCGCTAAGGCTAACATCCACCACCTATGACTCACCAGACACTGCTTCCTCTCCCTCCCTACAATAGCTCCTCCCACTTCGTAACAATGTTAAATGGTGAATTTAATGTATTTTTCTGTAAGCTTAACTCGTTGTATGTGTATTTTACTTTTTTATTATTTTCTGTAATATATGAGTTATGCAAATTAAAATAAAGTTTTGAAGTTGGAGTTTCATTTTTTTTTCTAATGTATACATATTTAATTCAACATTTGGCATCATTACAAAGTGGACGGAGCTACAGCAGAGGGAGAAGAAGCAGTGTGTCAGTAACTTGATTCCCCATGACACTTCACAACACTATAAAATACGTATTGTATAATTATACGATTACAGGCCTCCCTAAACAGCCAGCTCATGTCAAAATAACATGTATATAGTACATTATTTTACGATGTTTATGTGTGTTTTATGATTGTTCATGGTTCAATAGGTTAAGGAAGCAGTATTGTATTATATTTCCCTACAATATATTGGGGCACCAAACATTCGCGATTTTTCAACATTCACGAGGCTCTTGATCCCCTAACCCTCGCGAATGTTGAGGGAGACCTGTATATCATTATTTAGAAGTAGCTACTGAAAGAGTAAGGGGTCAATAGAGTAGAAGGAGACCAGAATCAGTGGGTAAGGGCAAGTGAATGTGAATGAATTAAAGGAGAGCATTTTGGAAAGCTATAAG
The DNA here is from genome assembly GCA_009830355.1 of Cherax destructor. Classification (NCBI taxonomy): domain Eukaryota; kingdom Metazoa; phylum Arthropoda; class Malacostraca; order Decapoda; family Parastacidae; genus Cherax; species Cherax destructor. The sequence continues at coordinate 254,260 of WNWK01001541.1, read as the reverse complement.
CAACTATTGGAAGGAAAATAGGCTAGAGATAGGGCAGGGACGGGTGGAGACATGTTATAATTTTTAAACTGTAGTATCGGTACACCTTTGACAAGACGATGATGGAATGAATGATAATGAAAGTATTTCTTCTTTTTTGGGGGGTTATCCTGCCTCAATGTTAAAAAAGAAAAAAAAAAAGTACAGGGTGATGGTAGAAGTATGGGGGTAAAGTTAAGAATGTACTGCTAAAGTGCACAGCAAAAGTATGTGAGTATATGAGGGTAAATGGAGGTTGGATAAGGAATGATATTTGGAATTATAAAGTAAAGAGAGTAACAGCTGAGAAAAAATTAGTACAAGAGAGGTTTTTAAAAGTCTGGCTAACCAGTTTTTCCTGAATCCCTTCATAAATGTTACCTTGCTCACATTCCAACAGCATGCCCATTAAAATAACTTTCATTCTCTAAAATATTTATAGATAGCTGAACCCACAAATTTTCTGCGAGTTACATTCTTAGAGGCCTTGTGAATCTAGAATTTGCAAATATAAAAATTTATCTTTATGATAATTTATTTTAGAGATTTGGGATCATTCTGCAAATTCCTAGGCCATATCTCAAGTAAATATCACTAATCTGGTTACTACTGACATTCAAAAGAAAAAACTAGAGAAGAAAGATTTGGGTATAGGGAAAATCACTGAGCACATTATAAATGAAAACTTGTTACTTTTCACATAAGGAATCGTGCACCAAGCCGAAAAAAACGAGCAGAAAAAAATTCCCAAATAACTGAGGCTATTTGAGGGATTTTCTTCAGTAAGTACAAATATCCTGAGTTATAAAGATTCTCAAATTTGGGAATCTGACCAAATGAAAAAACTTACGTTAAATACATGTTTTAATTAATAAAGAACAGATTGGATGCAACACCATTTAAACTGTAACACAAAATACAAAGCTTGAAGGAATAAGAGTAACAGAAAATAAAACTATTAAGAAGAAAAACCAAAGTAATGAAACAAGCAACATTACACAGAAAATCAGAAAACAAAAACGAGCATCACTATGGACAATAAAGTCTGGGTATTGTTCATAAACACAATACTTTACATTTTGTAAACAAAAAATTAAGATGATGCATCATTTCATTGTGTCCATCATAAGAGTCTAGATGGAAATATTAAGAATGCACTACAAACACTGAGCACAAAAAGATCCTAAGAAAAATGCACATCAGTTTATGAACACCCTCCAAAGTGTTGCTCCACAATTAGGTTGGCTTACTTCACATACCGGAAGGTTGATTGATTCTAAGATAGCTTCAGGAGCATTGAGTTCCAGGAACAGCATAATAAGGATGCGATGATATGGCAACTGTTGAAACTCTGTGCCATTTGATTCAATATCATGAATCATGATGCCACAAACTAATCCCAAAACCTAGAATAGAAATTAAAGAAATTAAAAATATTTCAATTCACTGCAAACTGTTCCATGTCTTAACTCTGCACTAATGTGAAGTGTACAATATTGCATCTTGTCAATAAACCTAATCAGCTAAATTATAGTGACATATAGAATACTAAAACTGTGGCTAAACTAATACTTTAATCTTATACAGGTCCGCCATCACAAATCTGGCATCATTGGGACCAGTAGTGTGCTGGATTATTGAGTTTGCCGGATTACAGAGTGGTTAGGTTAGAATACACTTAATAAAGTTAACCAACATGACTTACACAAGAAAGTTCATTGAACATGGGCAAAAATCGAACATTTCCGCTACTTTGAGCTCAATTTCAAGGTATTTTTTGTCATGAAACCAATCAAAATCATATCTATTTCTGTAATATATCTTCCATTCTATCAAATGAGACCAAAAAAATGAGAATACGTACAACCATAAAAACCATATGAAAATATATCGCCAAGGGGCAGCTAATGGATGATAAGTGAACTCTGTTATTTATGATCCGATTTTTTTTCATTTTTGGTGTACGTTAAGAAGCATCTTTCCCTCATACATTGCCCAAGTTTCAATAAGATAGCCCAACAAACAACTGAGAAAAAAATATTTACCAAAAATCACATATGGCAAGCCCAAGCCAGGTACTAGAAATAAGTCACTGACATTTTTGGGTTATCCTAGGTTCTCTACACACATGCTGCTATGTATAATAATCTATGTAGAGAAAATAGCTTTTTTGTTTCAGTTTTATGGTGCATTATGAGTGTATATCACAGTTAGCCCTGTGCTACACTCCGTTTTCTCTAATATAAGCCCTCAAGACAGGGATAGGAGGATGGTACTTGTATCCCATATCCTCTTCATACCTCCGTCGAACTGCTCGGTATTATGCCAATTATTCATTCTGGAGTATTTAACATGTTTTTATGTTATTTATATTGTTTATTATGTCATATTAGATTAATTGTGATAGGTAAATAAGCTGTAGTGTTGATATTACTGTAATAATAAAGCATATTTCCCTGCATCACCAGACTGAGCTCATGGCAACCGATAGTGGCTTCAAAGCCACCTTATCTTTTATGGACAATGTACTGTGCATGTGCTTTACATAATAAAAAGCATTTCTTTTATTAGTTGGAACCATGGCTAGGACTAAAAGTATACAGGTTATAACAATAAATGGAGAAAAAGAAATTGGACTGACTTATGCAGCAAGTAGCGCCACTAAACAGTAGCAGCAGGTTGGTGTGGCGACCCTGGAAATTTGAAATTATGCTAGCCGAAATTAGTGCCGAATAACTGATGGACCGGATGACTGATTGCCAGATTTGTGCATATTTCTATTATAATCACTAAAAACTTCTTTAAGGGAAGAATGTGCCACATTACCACATTACAAATGAGCTGAAATAGGTAAAAAAAATTCTTATCCTGTTAATTCAACAATTAAACTCTAAAACACAATTAACTATGCAATAAGATCACAGTAAACAGGTGATATCACAATATGAAAAACAACCACATCACAGGTCCTTAATAATGTGAGAAATAAAAAAAAGCACTTGGAAGTTCGCTATTTTTTCACTGTGGTTGTTTTTCACGATTAACTACGCGTTTTCCTTCTTCCTCACTGGCTCTACTTCACTTTTACTATTTCATGTTCTTAGCAACAGGTCATTCGTAAATAATATGCATGTATCATAATATGTGAAGGTAGAAAGTTGAAAGTGAACATAGATAAGAGTAAGGTGAGTGTATCAAACGATTTAAAGAAAAATTGGATATCACATTGGAGGGAGGGAGTATGGAAGAAGTGAATGTTTTCAGATATTTGGGAGTTCACTTGTCAGCGGATGGGTTTATGAAGGATGAGGTTAACCATAGAATTGATAAAGGAAAAAAGGTGAGTGGTGCATTGAGGTATCTGTGGAGACAAAGAATGTTATCCATGGAGGCAAAGGGAATGTATGAGAGTATAGTGGTACCAACACTCTTGTATGGGTGTGAAGCTTGGGGTGTAAATGCTGCAGCGAGGAGGAGGCTGGAGGCAGTGGAGATGTCGTGTCTAATGCAATGTGTGGTGTAAATATTATGCAGAGAATTCATAGTGTGGAAATTAGGAGGTGTGGAGTTACTAAAAGTATTAGTCAGAGGGCTGAATATGGGCTGTTGAGGTGGTTTGGTCATTTAAAGAGAATGGAACAAAGTAGAATGACTTGGAGAGCGTATAAATCTGTAGGGAAAGGAAGGCGGGGTAGGGGTCATCCCTTAAAAGGTTGGAGGGAAGGGGTAAAGATTTTGTGGGCGATGGGCTTGAACTTCCAGCAAGTGTGTGTGAGCGTGTTAGATAGGAGTGAATGGAGACGAATAGTTTTTGGGACCTGATGAGCTGTTTGAGTGTGAGCAGGGTAATTTTTGTGAAGGGATTCAGGGAAACTAGTTAGCTGGACTTGAGTCCTGGAAATGGGAAGTACAATGCCTGCACTTTAAAGAAGGGGTTTGGGATATTGGCAATTTGGAGGGACGTCTAAGCTGTCATATCTGAGCGCCTCTGCAAAGACAGTGATTATGTATGTGTATGAGTGATGGTGAAAGTATTGAATGATGATGAAAGTTTTTTCTTTCTTTTTGGGTCACCCTGCATCGGTGGTAAATGGCCGTGTTAAAAAAAAAACTTAAATTGTTTTGTATACATACTGTATACATTCACTTGTGTGCACCGTATATTGAACAGTAGCAGTAATTTGCAACACTTGACTGGCTTGTGAAGACAAGCAACCCTACCAGTGCAAAAATTACATAAAACTTGAAGGTAATATCCTTCCAATAATTCCTTCTAACAACGTATTATCAACACTTACATGTCATACAAGTCAGTCAGATGACCTATTTTACCAAACATAAACAAACAGCAAAATAAAACAAAATATTTAGTCAATACTATGAGTAAAAGATTAGCCACAGGGGGAGGGAGTCTGAAAAGGCTCCCCTGTTCTCTTACTCAAATATAGGTTCAGTACCTGTAAATTCATCCTCAGTTTGCATCTCTTGCAAATAAGGAGGGAGTACAGTATAAATAAAAGGTCACATTTGTCAACAATTATATATTTATACTCAATCCTGTTCAATGGGATTTGAAAATTAAGGGAAGGTGAAATAAATTCAAACATTCAGACATCATTCTCCATAATTACCTTATTGAGAAGATTTATCTTAGTAGTAGGATTGGTAGCCTCGCCAGAGTGTTTGACTAATAAGGCAATAAGCCGCACAAATGCATCCAAGTTCTGGAAACATTTACTTCGTACGTAAGTAGGTGATGGACCCTGGCCTTGTTCCAAGATAGAACGAACACACAAATCTCTGCACATGCTGATGCAAATGCGGAAGAATCTGTAAGCAAAATATAATTTGGTGAGGTACACAAAAATTTGTATGTGAATTGTTTCTTTTATGTCCTTGGTAATGTTACTGAACTCAATACAAAGGAGGTGGGTTTCAGAAAGAAAACTAATACTCAAGACAGTGAAATCATTTACCTGGTAATGAGATCATCAGTTTTAAGGATTCCATGGAGATTCATTTGCTTGACAAAATGCTGAAAAGCAGATGCAGAACCCTGGCCTGCTGTAGGAGAATGATACATCTGAATCCATTCTCTCAATAATACTTCAGTTTTCTCTTGTAAAGCTGGTGGATCCTGAAAATCCCTGGCTTGTGTAACACCTGAATGAAAGTGAAGACTAGGTCCTGCAGATAAAGGAGTATTAGAGCCACTCAGGCTGTTTCCTCCAGTTAAACGTTCACTGCTTAATAAGTCATGCTTCATGCGTAGTGCCTCAATGAGTGAAACAAGACCATCAGGCGCTTGTCGAGAATGACATATACGCACCAAGGCCTCCAGGGTTAATTGTAGGTCAGTTTCACTTAGCACACTATTGCTTGGGTCATCTATAAGGTATACCTGCAAAAGAAATAAGAAAATGGCTAATAATGTTGCAGAAGAAAATCATGACACCAGAATATATAGTAGTACATATTTTTTTTTTTTTTAACACATCATTTTCCATCAAGCAAAGGTGCACCCAAAAAAGAAAAGAACATTTCTCATCACTGATTCCCTAGCTGCCTTTCCAGAATTATTTATACAATTCAAATGATCCACCAAATACAAATACAAATGTTTATTTCTCTGTAAAGATTACAATGTGGGGTTTACATACGTATTACGAAATATTGGTTACAATGTGTGGTTTACATATTATAAAATACTAATTACAAAGAGGGCCACTATCATGCCTAGCATGACTAGGCATTTCGGGCAGACTAATAATAATTCTAACTCTATACTGATACAGGTTATGGAGCATATTGATATTAAAGCTAGGTAACTGCATTACAGTTTGTAAATTTAGCAATGAGAATGGTTTTGTCTTGGCATGATACACAGTTTCTATTAAAGCTCCTATACTGGAGTATATCAGGCAAACTTATGACTAGTTTAAGATTTGTTAGGCAATATATTGGTACCTCGAGTTACGAGCTTAATTCGTTTCAGACGGCTGTTCGAGTGCCGATACCGAACGAATTTGTTCCCATAAGGAATAATGTAAATTAGAATAATCCGTTTCAGACCCCCAAAAATACACTTATAAAAGCGCTTACAGAAATACACTTACATAAGTGTTCAAGCTGGGAGCTGCTCGTATGTTGAGGTACAACTGTAGCTTTATTAGAAATTTTATGTTTACAGTCATTTGGGTAAGTGTAAATTGGGGGGAATCATTGATATCGAGAGTAGGTCTAGTTTGTTTTTTGTGTGTGCATGATACAAGTAAGAGAATAGGTGGTTTTCATGTAGCTAGCTGACGGTGGGGTGTGTCAGGGAGATAAGATGTTTTTTAATGGTAGTTTTGAAAGTGATGGTTGTGTCTGCAGTTCTAGAGTTTTCAGGCAGGGAGTTCCAGATTTTAGGCCCTTTAATGTACATTGAATTTTTGTATAGGTTTAGCCAGACATGGGAATGTCATATAGATTTTTGTGCCTGGTGTTGTGCCTGTGGGTCCTGTCACAACTATCAAGAAAGTGTTTTAGTTCAAAGTAAATATTGGAATTTATGGTTTTGTAAATGTAGGTTGCACAGTAGTAAGTGTGGATGATCTGTACAGTGAGTAAGTTTAGATCTTTGAAGAGTGGGACATAGATGAGGGAATAAATAGCGACATAAGCAAGTTTGCCGATGACACCAAAATAGGCCGTCCAATTCATTCAAATGAGGACATTAGAGCAATCCAGGAAGATCTGAATAGACTGATGCAGTGGTCGGAGAAGTGGCAGATGCAGTTTAATATAGATAAATGCAAAGTTCTAAATATTGGACAGGACAATAACCATGCCACATATAAACTAAATAATGTAGATCTTAATACTACTGATTGCGAAAAGGATTTAGGAGTTCTGGTTAGCAGTAATCTAAAACCTAGACAGCAGTGCATAAGTGTTCGCAATAAAGCGAACAGAATCCTTGGCTTCATATCAAGAAGCATAAATAATAGGAGTCCTCAGGTTGTTCTTCAACTCTATATATCCTTGGTTAGGCCTCATCTAGATTATGCTGCACAGTTTTGGTCACCGTATTACAGAATGGATATAAATGCTCTGGAAAACGTACAAAGGAGGATGACTAAGTTGATCCCATGTATCAGAAATCTTGCCTATGAGGATAGACTGAGGGCCCTGAATCTGCACTCTCTAGAAAGGCGTAGAATTAGGGGGGATATGATTGAGGTATATAAATGGAAAACGGGAATAAATAAAGGGGATGTAAATAGCGTGCTAAAAATATCTAGTATTGACAGGACACGCAGCAATGGCTTTAAGTTGGATAAATTCAGATTCAGGAAGGATATAGGAAAGCATTGGTTTGGTAATAGAGTTGTCGATGAGTGGAACAAACTCCCGATTACAGTTATAGAGGCTAAAACGTTGTGTAGTTTTAAAAATAGGCTAGATAAATATATGAGTGGGTGCGGGTGGGTGTGAGTTGGTCCTGACTAGCTTGTGCTACTAGGTCAGATGCCGTGCTCCTTCCTTAAGTGAATGTAACCTGACCTGGCTGGGTCGGGGCATTGGCTTAAGCCGGTGGGAGACTTGAACCTGCCTCGCATGGGCCAGTAGGCCTGCTGCAGTGTTCCTTCTTTCTTATGTTCTTATGTGTGTTGCCAAGTATTGGACTGCATGATAATTTTTACTGTGGGTTTTTGTTGGGTTATTATTGGCTTTAGGTGTGTTGCTGCTGTTGATCCCCAAGCACAAATAGCATAGGTGAGGTAGGGATAGATGAGTGAATAGTATAGTGTGAAAGGGCTGATTGTGGCACGTAGTAGCGTATCTTACATATCCTTCAAAGTGAAGGTACTGTAATTCCCACCTCTAGAACCCAAGTTCGGCTAATCAGTTTTCCTGAATCACTCTACAGATATTACCTTGCTCATACTCTAATAGCATATCAATAACCCTTCCCGTAAGGAAAAGAGGAACTGATATGCTACTGGATCAGAGAAAACTCCAGAACTTCTGTAACAGGGGACTTAGGGAAGGTGCTATCTTACAATACCTCTGATATATACCGTTGAGGAGTTTTGAGAGCCCCTTTTACTCATTACTAAAAGCATATTAATTCAGGTTCAGGAAACATGATACCTGGTTTGTCATACTTTTCATGGTACCCCTTAATTAATTCTCCTCCACACTTCTAGTAGTGTCTATTCATGATTGCTATTGTGACAGTAGTATAGCTTGTGTTTTCATTGAAGTAGGTGAAGAAAGGCCCTGAATAACACAAATAAAATAACCTTTGTGGCATATGTTGGGCTGGCAAATAATAAGATACTCTAAGTAACTCTTCACCACTAGTGTGCAATTACTGTATATGAAGCACCATTGTGGAATCCTCCCTCCCCATCTCTAGCCAAACAAAATAAAACTAAACAGTCAAAAGAAATGCATCCAGACTAATATTAAAGCTGGGAGGATTGAATTATGAAGAGAAATATAGGGAACCATGTCTGCAACACTGGCAATGAAAAGTGGAATGAGATAAAGCAACAGCAAAAGTACATCTACAAAAGGGATCAAACAAATATAAGAGCACAAATTCACATCAGTAAATTGAAAGTTAGAAGGTAGGTACAAGAGATAAAGCTCATCACTGCATGATCAATCAAATAATTACAAAAAATCCAGAATGAATCTCTATCTGTGCCAAGTGCCAGATCAACCAGACTGTGATGGCCATGTGGGCCAGAAGGTAGCTAACAGCAAAAGCCTAGTTGAACAGGTAATCACAGAGAAGTGTGGCCAAAGACCAGGATGTGAGGGTAGTTAAACTTTTGAAACCAGTCACAGAGGTTAAGAGCAATAAAAAACGTAAAACTAGACAGTAGAAGCCAGCCATACAACAGTTTAAAGTAAATGACATACTATAGATATAATTTAATCCAAGGTAGAATTTATGAGGGAATTCAGAGTACAGTGCCTATACTCTGAAGGATAGGAGGGGTCATTTGAATTGTGGTTTCCGTGCACATCTAGCAAGACATTGAAGGAGTGATGGTGAATGCATATCCTATTTGGGGTCACCCAACACTGGTAGAAAATGGCCAATGTAATAAAAATAACCCAACAATAATAAAATTTAGATATTCTGTAATATGTTCAAATTCAATCAAATATTACAAATTTTCTTAATATGAATGCCATTTTGTGGAACATTTTCAACTTTTTACCTGAATGAACCAAATGATCAGGTTATCTAATGAACCATTTTTCTTTAATAATAAAACCTAGGTACAATTAGCTTCCAAAATGTCATCTTACCTGGACTAGTTGCATCACAAAGAGAGAAGGGATATAGGAGTGTACTCTAGGATCCTCAAGGGTTCTTGCAAGATGTTCATCCAGTAGCTGAAGGTTAAATAAGTTGGAGCGGATAAACCAATCTCCAACATCCAGGTTATATTTGATCTCATCCCTCGCTTCTGCCCAACATCTGAAAATAAGGATTATGCTGTTGTATAATAATTATTAAATGAAAACTGTAGTGTCATAGTATCAAGGTTCCTTCCTTTCATTAGTAATATGAAATATATCAAAGGTGGTGAATGAATGAAAGACACTGAACGTGTTTTTTATCCCTTTGGGTCACCCTGCCTTCATTGTTGAGTTAAACAAAAATCAAGCTACTTTATTAAACATTAACAGAATAATGTACAATGACTCACGAAATCGTAATGACACGATTGCAAACAATGCCCTGGCATACTTCATTTCTTAGAAGATAAATAAAAAATATAAAAAAGGTTTATGTAGATAGTTTATCTAAGAAGAGTGAGGAGTTGAAGAAAAGGGAGCATGGCAGACATAACTGCTACCACCAATACAAAGTTGATAGAAATGATTGCAGATGCCACATTTCTAGCAGAATACCAAGTGGAGGAGGAGGGAGGAGGAGAAGGGAGGAAGAGGAGAAGGGAGGAGAAGGGGGGAAGGAGGGAGGGAGGGAGGAGGAAGAGGAAGGAGGAGGAGGGAGGAGGGAAGAGGGAAGGACGGAAGAGGGAAGGAGGGAGGAGGGAAGAGGGTAGGAGGGATGAGGGTAGGAGGGAAGAGGGTAGGAGGGAAGGAGGGTAGGAGGGAAGGAGGGTAGGAGGGAAGGAGAGAGGAGGGAAGGAGAGAGGAGGGAAGGAGGGAGGAGGGAAGGAGGGAGAAAGAAGGAGGAAGGAGGGAGGAGGAGGACTATTAATTAGAAATTCAGGTTTTTTTTCAAGAGGTTAGAGATATAAACAGACTAGAGGAAAGCAATTTCACAGTGTGCTCAGTTAAGACTGGTGGAAACAAAGTAATACAGTCAACCCCCGGTGTCTACCTGGAGAGAATTCCAGGGGTCAACGCCCCCGTGGCCCGGTCTGTGACCAGGCCTCCTGTTGGACCAGAGCCTGATCAACCAGGCTGTTACTGCTGGCCGCACGCAGTTCAACGTACGAACCACAGCCCGGCTGATCAGGTACAGACTTGAGGTGCCTGTCCAGTGCCTGCTTGAAGACAGCCAGGGGCTTGTTGGTAATCCCCCTGATGTATGCTGGGAGGCAGTTGAACAATCTTGGGCCCCTCACACTTATTGTGTTGTCCCTCAACGTGCTAGTGGCACCCCTGCTCTTCATTGGGGGATGTTACATCGCCTGCCGAGTCTTTTGCTTTCGTACGGAGTGATTTTTGTGTGCAAGTTTGGTACTAAGCCCTCGAGAATTTTCCATGTGTATATAATAATGTATCTCTCCCGCCTGCGTTCTAGAGAGTACAGGTTTAGGAACTTCAAGTGTTCCCAGTAGTTGAGGTGGTTTATCGCACTTATGCGTGCGGTGAAGGTTCTCTGCACATTTTCAAGGTCAGCAATTTCACCCGCCTTGAAAGGTGCAGTTAGTGTGCAGCAATATTCCAGCCTAGATAGAACAAGAGATCTGTAAAGTGTCAACATGGGCTTGGCATCCCTGGTTTTGAAGGTTCTCATTATCCATCCTGTCATTTTTCGAGCAGATGCAATTGCTACATTGTTATGGTCCTTGAAGGTGAGATCCTCTGACATGATCACTCCCAGGTCTTTGACATTAGTTTTCGCTCTATTGTGTGGTTGGAATTAGTTTTGTACTCCGATGAGATTTTAATTTCGTCACGTTTTCCGTATCTGAGTAATTGAAATTTCTCATCATTGAACTTCATATTGTTTTCTGCAGCCCATTTAAAGATTTGGTTTATGTCTGCTTGAGTCTTGCAGTGTCTTCAACGGTGGACAGTGTCATACAGATTCGGGTGTCATCTGCAAAGGAAGACACAGCACTGTGGCTTATATCCCTGTCAATGTCTGATATGAGGATGAGGAATAGGATGGGAGCAAGTACTGTGCCTTGTGGAACAGAGCTTTTCACAGTAGCTGCCTCAGACTTTACTCTGTTGACTACTACTCTTTGTGTTCTACGTGTTAGGAAATTATAGATCCATCTACCAACTTTTCCTGTTATTCCTTTATCACACATTTTGTGTGCTATTACACCATGGTCACACTTGTCAAAGGCTTTTGCAAAATCTGTGTATATAACATCTGCATTCTGTTTATCTTCTAGAGCATCCAGGACCTTGTCGTAGTGGTCCAGTAGTTGGGACAGACAGGAGCGGCCTGCTCTAAACCCATGCTGTCCTGGGTTGTGCAATTGATGGGTATCAAGATGGGTGGCGATCTTGCTTCTTAGAACCCTTTCAAAGATTTTTATGATATGGGACGTTAGCGCAATTGGTCTGTAGTTCTTTGCTATTGCTTTACTGCCCCCTTTGTGGAGCGGGGCTATGTCTGTTGTTTTTAGTAGCTGCGGGACGATCCCAGTGTCCATGCTCCCTCTCCATAGGATGTTAAAAGCATGTGATAGGGGTTTCTTGCAGTTCTTGATGAACACGGAGTTCCATGAGTCTGGGCCTGGAGCGGAGTGCATTGGCATGTCATTTATTGCCTTTTCGAAGTCATTTGGCGTCGTGATGATGTCAGAAAGGCATGCGTCTGTCAAGTTCTGTGGCACTCTCAAAAAAAATCATTTAGGTTTTCGATTTTCAGTCTGGTTAGTGGCTCGCTAAAGACTGAGTCATACTGGGATTTAAGTAACTCACTCATTTCCTTGCTGTCATCTGTGTAGGACCCATCCGGTTTAAGTAGGGGCCCAATACTGGTTGTTGTTCTCGACTTTGATTTTGCATAGGAAAAGAAATACTTAGGGTTTCTTTCAATTTCATTTATGGCTCTTAGTTCTTCCCGTGTCTCTTGATTCCTATAAGATTCCTTTAGTTTTAATTCGATGTTTGCTATTTCTCTGACTAGTGTCTCCCTACGTATTTCAGAGATATTGGCCTCCTGTAGCCGCTCCGTTATTCTGTGCCTTCGCCTGTATAGGGAGTGCCTCTCTCTTTCCAGTTTGCATCTTCTCCTCCTTTTCCTTAAGGGAATTTGCCTTGAGCAAACCTCAAGTGTGTTCGTTAAGTTTTTTCACAAAATTTTTGGCTCGGTGTTAACGAATCCAGTTGGAGTTCATGATTTGTCCCGGACGCGTACGCGTGGCCTGAGCGGGCCCGGGCACTCCATTCAGCGTCAGTGTGCTATTGTTTACCAGCGAGTGACCGCCACCCACACATTCATACCATACATTTTGTCATTATTCCAGTGTTTTTAGTGCTTGCAACTGCTAAATAAGCCACCATGGGCACCTAGTGCCAGCCTTGTGGTAAAGAGTGTAGCATTCATGCAGGGAGTGTAGCATTCATGCAGGGAGTGTAGCATTCATGTAGGGAGTGTAGCATTCATGCAGGGAGTGTAGCATTCATGCAGGGAGTGTAGCAGGCATGCACGGAGTGTAGCATTCATGCAGGGAGTGTAGCAGGCATGCAAGGAGTGTAGCATTCATCCAGGGAGAGTAGCATTCATGCAGGGAGTGTAGCATTCATGCAGGGAGTGTAGCATTCATGCAGGGAGTGTAGCATTCATGCAAGGAGTGTAGCATTCATGCAGGGAGTGTAGCATTCATGCAGGGAGTGTAGCATTCATGCAGGGAGTGCAGCATTCATGCAGGAAGTGTAGCATTCATGCAGGGAGTGTAGCATTCATGCAGGGAGTGTAGCATTCATGCAGGGAGTGTAGCATTCATGCAGGGAGTGTAGCATTCATGCAGGGAGTGTAGCATTCATGCAGGGAGTGTAGCAGGCATGCAGGGAGTGTAGCAGACATGCAGGGAGTGTAGCAGACATGCAGGGAGTGTAGCAGACATGCAGGGAGTGTAGCAGGCATGCAGGGAGTGTAGCAGGCATGCAGGGAGTGTAGCATTCATGCAGGGAGTGTAGCATTCATGCAGGGAGTATAGCATTCATGCAGGGAGTGCAGCATTCATGCAGGGAGTGTAGCATTCATGCAGGGAGTGTAGCATTCATGCAGGGAGTGTAGCAGGCATGTAGGGAGTGTAGCAGGCATGTAGGGAGCATAGCAGGCATGCAGGGAGTGTAGCAGGAAGGCAAGGACTTGTTACCTGATGTCTTTATAGAAGAGGATTTCCCTTTCAAACAATGAAAAAACTTCCATCCTCTCCCCTCCTCCAGTCTTCCACACATCAACAACTCTTCAATAAATGTAAGTGACATGTTATTGTACTCTTATTTCTTTATTTCTCATTGTTTTGTGTGTAATTTAATGTGTATATGTTGTAAAAAAATATTTTATTTTAATACTTTTGGGTGTCTGGAACGGATTAATTTTTTTTCCATTATTTCTTATGAGGAAAATAGATTCGGAGTTCGTTATATTTGGTGTTCATTAAGCCCTCTGGAACTGATTAATTACGAGAACCGGGGGCTCACTGTAGTTGCTGTGTTATATAACCCACAACCTAATAATAGGTGGAAGAAGCAGGAAGATGAGGGCAACAACCAAGTGATGATTGACATCATAGCAGCAGCAGCCAGGAGGGCATTCAGGGCTAAAGCTAAGTTGCTTATAATGGAAGATTTCAACCACAGAAAATAGACTGGGAGAACCAGGACCCACATAGGGGACTGAAAACATGGAGGGTTAAGTTGATGGAGGTGATTAGCACGTTATAACAGAGACCTGGTTCAACTTGAAAGATAGGGAAATGCCTTCTGAATGCAACATACAGGGTTATAAACTATTCCACACTGATAGGGTGAACAGGAAGGGTGGTGGAGTGGCGATGTATGCAAGAGATAATTTAAATTGTTGTGTTAGACAAGATATAAGATTAGAAACATCAGACACAGAATCTGTTTGGCTACAGTTTCTTGAGGGTCTTGAAAAATTAATTTTGGGTGTTATTTATGTGATTTATGTGATCATGGGCCCCCAAGCCTTGATAGGGAGTGCAGTAAGCTGCTATGGGACGAAATTCATAAGGCGTCTAGATATGAAAATGATGTGTTAATGGGAGATTTTAACTTTAGACAAATTGATTGGAACAATGTGACAGGAAATCTTGAGTCTAGTGACTTTCTTGATACAGTTCAGGATTGTTTTTTAAAACAGTTTGTGACAGAACCAACTAGAGGTAGCAACCTGCTTGACTTGGTTCTTGCCAACACAGAATCACTTATTAATAATCTTGAGGTTAATGATGAGCTTGGGGAAAGCGATCACAAATAACTGCAATCAAGTCTCTGTTCCAGACTTTCGCTTGGCCAACTTCATGGGGCTGAGAAATTACCTGGGTGGGCTAAATTGGGATAATCAGGTAGGTGGTTAGTCGCAAGGGATTCGAAGACTAACCCAAAAGGGTTCTTTCAGGTATACAGAAGTAAGATTAGGGACAAGATAGGCCCACTTAAGAGTAACTCAGGTCAGATCACTGACAGAGATAAGGAAATGTGTGAACTTTTCAACACTTACTTCCTCTCAGATTTTACTCAGGAAGATACTAGCGAAATTCCAGAAATAATAAATTATGTAGAACAGGACGATAATAAACTATGCATGATTAGGGTAATTAGTGACATGGTCCTCAGACAAATAGAGAAATTAAAGCCTAACAAATCCCCAGGCCCCGATGAACTGCTTGCAAGGGTTTTAAAGGAATGTCGTATCTGAGCTCCTCTGCAAAGACAGTGATTATGTATGAGTGTGGTGAAAGCGTTGAATGATGATGAAAGTATTTTCATTTTGGGGATTTTCTTTCTTTTTGGGTCACCCTGCCTCGGTGGGAGACGGCAGACTTGTTGAAAAAAAAAAAAAAAAAAAAAAAAGAGGAACTTAGCATATCTTTGGCTAATCTTTTCAATATATCACTACAAACTGGCATAGTGCCAGACAAGTGGAAAATGGCAAATGTAATACCTATTTACAAGGCAGTTGACAGGTCCTTAGCTTCGAAATATAGACCAATAAGCCTTACCTCCATAGTGGGAAAATTTATGGAATCAATAATTGCCGAGGCAATTCATAGCCATCTTGAAAGGCATAAATTGATTAATGAATCTCAGCATGGTTTTACAAAGGGGCGTTCCTGTCTTACGAATTTACTACCTTTTTTCACTAAGATATTTGAGGAGGTAGATCATGGTACTGAATATGATATTGTGTATATGGACTTCAGTAAGGCTTTCGACAGAGTTCCCCATCAAAGGCTATTGAGGAAACTTAAGGCACACAGAATAGGAGGAGAAATTTTTTCCTGCGTAGAGGCATGGTTGACAAATAGGCAGCAGAGTTTGCATAAATGGGGAAAAATCTGAATGGGGGAATGTCACTAGCGGTGTTCCACAGGGGTCAATGTTGGTCCCCTTGCTGTTCATGATTTACATAAACGACATAGATGAGGGAATAAATAGTGACATAAGCAAATTTGTTGATGACACCAAAATTGGCCATCTAATTCATTCTAATGAGGACATTAGAGCACTCCAGGATGATTTAAATAGACTGATGCAGTGGTCGGAGAAGTGGGAGATGCAGTTTAATATAGACAAACGCAAAGTTCTAAATGTTGGACAGGAAAATAACCATCCCACATATAAACCATGGGGAAGTGGAAAAGAATCTTTCCTCCGTAAGCCATGCGTGTCGTATGAGGCAACTAAAATGCCGGGAGATATGGGCAACCCCTTCTGTACAAATTTACTAAAAAAGAGAAGAAAAACTTTATAAAACTGGGATGTTTGAATGTGCATGGATGTAGTGCGGATGATAAGAAAGAGATGATTGCTGATGTTATGAATGAAAAGAAGTCGGATGTCCTGGCCCTAAGCGAAACAAAGCTGAAGGGGGTAGGCGAGTTTCAGTGGGGAGAAATAAATGGGATTAAGTCAGGAGTATATGAGAGAGTTAGAGCTAAGGAAAGGATAGCAATAATGTTGAAGGATCAGTTATGGAAGGAGAAGAGGGAATATAAATGTGTAAATTCAAGGATTATGTGGATTAAAATAAGGGTCGGATGCAAAATGTGGGTCATAATGAGCGTGTATGCACCTGGAGAAGAGAGGAGTGTGGAGGAGAGAGATTTTGGGAGATGTCAAGCGAATGTATAGGAACTTTTGAACCAAGTGAGAGAGTAATTGTGGTAGGGGACCTAAATGCTAAAGTAGGAGAAACATGTAGAGAGGGTGTGGTAGGTAAGCTTGGGGTGCCAGGTGTAAATGATAATGGGAGCCCTTTCATTGAAGTTTGTATAGAAAGGGGTTTAGTTATAGGTAATACATATTTTAAGAAACAGAGGATAAATAAGTATGTTGGACTACATATTAGTAGATAAAAGACTGTTGAGTAGACTTCAAGATGTTACATATTTATAGAGGGGCCACAGATATATCAGATCACTTTTTAGTTATAGCTACAGTGGGAGTAAAAGGTAGATGGGATACAAGGAAAATAGAAGCAGTAAGTAAGAGAGAGGTGAAGGTTTATAAACTAAAAGAGGAGGCAGTTAGGGTAAGATATAAACAACTATTGGAGGATAGATAGGCTAGTGAGAGTGTAGGCAATGGGGTTGACGATGTATGGGGTAGATTTAAAAATGTAGTGTTAGAGTGTTCAGCAGAAGTTTGTGGTTACAGGCAAGTGGGTGCGGGAGGAAAGAAGAGCGATTGGTGGAATGATGATGTAAAGATAGTAGTAAGGGAGAAAAAGTTAGCATATGAGAGGTTTTTACAAAGTAGAAGTGATGCAAGGAGGGAAGAGTATATGGAGAGAAAAAGAGAGGTTAAAAGAGTGGTGAAGCAATGTAAAAAGAGAGCAAATGAGAGAGTGGGTGAGATGTTATCAACAAATTTTGTTGAAAATAAGAAAAAGTTTTGGAGTGGGATTAATAAGTTGAGGAAGCCTAGGGAACAAATGGATTTGACAGTTAAAATTAGGAGAGGAGTTATTAAATGGAGAGTTAGAGGTATCGGGAAGATGGAGGGAATATTTTGAGGAGTTGTTAAATGTTGATGAAGACAGGGAAGCTGTGATTTCGTGTATAGGGCTAGGAGGAATAACATCTTGTAGGAGTGTGGAAGAGCTAGTTGTGAGTGTGGGGAAAGTTCGTGAGGCAGTGGGTAGAATGAAAGGGGGTAAGGCAGCTGGGATTGATGGGATAAAGATAGAAATGTTAAAAGCAGGTGGGGATATAGTTTTGGAGTGGTTGGTGCTATTATTTAATAAATGTATGGAATGGGTAAGGTACCTAGGGATTGGCAGTGTGTGTGTATTGTTCCTTTGTATAAAGGCAAAGGGGACAAAAGAGTGCAAAAATTATAGGGGAATAAGTCTGTTGAGTGTACCTGGTAAAGTGTATGGTAGAGTTATTATTGAAAGAATTAAGAGTAAGACAGAGAGCAGGATAGCAGATGAACAAGGGAGCTTTAGGAAAGGTAGGGGGTGTGTAGACCAAGAGTTTACAGTGAATACACACACAACCCGCACATATAAAAGAGAGGAGCTTACGACGACATTTCGGCCCGACTTGGACCATTTACAAAGTCACACTTTGTAAATGGTCCAAGTCGGGAAACGTCGCCGTAAGCTCCTCTAATTTATATGTGCGGGTTGTGTGTGTACTGTTCCAGTCACGGTATTGTGCCTTTTTTGTTATTTATGTTGTTTACAGTGAAACATATAGGTGAACAGTATTTGGATAAGGGTAAAGAGATTTTTGTGGCATTTATGGATTTGGAAAAGGCGTATGATAGGGTGGATAGGAGAACAATGTGGCAGATGTTGCAGGTGTATGGAATAGGAGGTAGGTTACTGAAAGCAGTGAAGAGTTTTTATGAGGATAGTGAGGCTCAGGTTAGTGTGTGTAGGAGGGAGGGGGACTATTTCCCAGTAAAAGTGGGCCTAAGAAAAGGATGTGTGATGTCACCGTTGTTGTTCAATATATTTATAGATGGGGTTGCAAGAGAAGTGAATGCGAGGGTCTTGGCAAGAGGTGTGAGGTTAAAAGATAAAGAATCAAATACAAAGTGGGAGTTGTCACAGTTGCTTTTTGCTGATGACACTGTGCTTTTGGGAGATTCTGAAGAGAAGTTGCAGAGGTTGGTGGATGAATTTGGTAGGGTGTGTAAAAGAAGAAAATTGAAAGTGAATATAGGAAAGAGTAAGGTGATGAGGATAACAAAAAGATTAGGTGACGAAAGATTGGATATCAGATTGGAGGGAGAGAGTATGGAGGAGGTGAATGTATTCAGATATTTGGGAGTGGACATGTCAGCAGATGGGTCTATGAAGGATGAGGTGAATCATAGAATTGATGAGGGAAAAAGGGTGAGTGGAGCACTTCGGAGTCTGTGGAGACAAAGAACTTTGTCCATGGAAGTAAAGAGGGGAATGTATGAGAGTATAGTTATACCAACACTCTTATATGGGTGTGAAGCATGGGTGATGAATGTTGCAATGAGGAGAAGGCTGGAGGCAATGGAGATATCATGTCTGAGGTCAATGTGTGGTGTGAATATAATGCAGAGAATTCAGAGTTTGGAAATTAGGAGGAGGTGTGGGATTACCAAAACTATTATCCAGAGAGCTGAGGAGGGGTTGTTGAGGTGGTTCAGACATGCAGAGAGAATGGAACGAGACAGAATGACTTGGAGAGCGTATAAATTTGTAGGGGAAGGAAGGCGGGGTAGGGGTCGTCCTAGGAAAGGTTGGAGGGAGGCATGTGTGAGCGTATTTGATAGGAGTGAATGGAGACACTTAGGTCACACTACACATTCATGTACAAGCATATACACACCCCTCTGGGTTTTCTTCTATTTTCTTACTAGTTCTTGTTCTTATTTCCTCTTATCTCCATGGGGAAGTGGAACAGAATTCTTCCTCCGTAAGCCATTCGTGTCGTAAGAGTCGACTAAAATGCCGGGAGCAAGGGGCTAGTAACCCCTTCTCCTGTATATATTACTAAAGTTAAAAAGAGAAACTTTTGTTTTTCTCTTTGGGCCACCCCACCTTGGTGGGAAACGGCCGACTTGTTGAAATAAGAAGAAGAATGGAGACAAATGGTTTTTAATACTTGACGTGCTGTTGGAGTGTGAACAAAGTAACATTTATGAAGGCATTCAGGGAAACCGGCGGGCCGGACTTGACTCCTGGAGATGGGAAGTACAGTGTCTGCACTCTGGAGGAGGGGTGTTAATGTTGCAGTTTTATAACTGTAGTGTAAAGCACCCCTCTGGCAAGACAGTGATGGAGTGAATGATGATGAAAGTTTTTCTTTTTCAGGCCACCCTGCCTTGGTGGAATCGGCCGATGTGTTAATATAAAAAAAAATGTAGATCTTAATTTTACTGATTGCGAAAAGGATTTAGGAGTTCTGGTTAGCAGTAATTTGAAACCAAGACAACAGTGCATAAGTGTTCGCAATAAAGCGAACAGAATCCTTGGCTTCATATGAAGAAGCATAAATAATAGAAGTCCTCAGAGTGTTCTTCAACTCTATATATCTTTGGTTAGGCCTCATTTAGATTATGCTGCACATTTCTGGTCACCGTATTACAGAATGGATATAAATGCAGTGGAAAACACATAAAGGAGGATGACAAAGTCGATCCCAGGTATCGGAAATCTTCCCTATGAGGATAGACTGAGGGCTCTGAATCTGCACTCTCTAGAAAGGCGTAGAATTAGGGGGGATATGATTGTTTTTTTTCCAACAAGTCGGCCGTCTCCCAACGAGGCAGGGTGACCCAAAAAGAAAGAAAATCCCCAAAAAGAAAATATTTTCATCATCATTCAACACTTTCACCACACTCATACATAATCACTGTCTTTGCAGAGGAGCTCAGATACGACAGCTGAGAATAGTCCCTCCCAGCTGTCACTATCCCAGACCCCTCCTTTAAAGTGCAGGCATTGTACTTCCCATTTCCAGGACTCAAGTCCAACTAAATCAATTAACTGGTTTCCCTGAATCCCCTCACAAAGTGTTACCCTGCTCACACTCCAACAGATCGTCATGTCCCAAAAACCATTCGTCTCCATTCACTCCTATCTAACATGCTCATACATGCTTGCTGGAAGTCCAAGCCCCTCGCCCACAAAACCTCCTTTACCCCTTCCCTCCAACCTTTTCTAGGACGACCCCTACCCCGCCTTCCTTCCCCTACAGATTTATACGCTCTCCAAGTCATTCTACTTTGATCCATTCTCTCTAAATGACCAAACCACCTCAACAACCCCTCTTCAGCCCTCTGACAAATACTTTTAGTAACTCCACACCTTCTCCTAATTTCCACATTCCGAATTTTCTGCATAATATTTACACCACACATTGCCCTTAGACAGGACATCTCCACTGCCTCCAGCCTCCTCCTCGCTGCAGCATTTGCAACCCATGCTTCACACCCATATAAGAGTGTTGGTACCACTATACTTTCGTACATTCCCTTCTTTGCCTCGATGGATAACTTTTTTGTCTCCACAGATACCTCAATGCACCACTCACCTTTTTTCCTTCATCAATTCTATGGTTAACCTCATCCTTCATAAACCCATCCGCTGACACGTCAACTCCCAAATATCTGAAAACATTTACTTCTTCCATAATCCCTCTCTCCAATGTGATATCCAATTTTTCTTTATTTAAATCGTTTGATACCCTCATCACCTTACTCTTATCTATGTTCACTTTTAACTTTCTACCTTTACACACTCTCCCAAACTCGTCCACTAACCTTTGCAACTTTTATTTAGAATCTCCCATAAGCACAGTATCATCAGCAAAAAGTAACTGTGTCAACTCCCATTTTGCATTTAATTCTCCATAATTTAATCCCACCCCTCTCCCCAACACCCTAGCATTTACTTCTTTTACAACCCCATCTATAAATATATTAAACAACTATGGTGACATTACACATCCCTGTCTAAGACCTACTTTTACCGGTAAGTAATCTCCCTCTCTCCTACACACCCTAACCTGAGCCTCACTATCCTCATAAAAACTCTTTACAGCCTTCAGTAACTTACTACCTATTCCATACACTTGCAACATTTGCCACATTGTTCCCCTATCCACTCTATCATATGCCTTTTCTAAATCCATAAATGCAATAAAAACTTCTTTACCTTTATCTAAATACTGTTCACATATATGCTTCACTGTAAACACTTGATCTACACATCCCTTACCCACTCTAAAGCCTCCTTGCTCATCTGCAATCCTACTCTCTGTCTTACCTCTAATTCTTTCAATAATAACCCTGCCATACACTTTACCTGGTATACTCAGTAAACTTATTCCCCCATAATTTTTACACTCTCTTTTATCCCCCTTCCCTTTATATAAAGGAACTATACATGCTCTCTGCCAATCCCTAGGTACCTTCCCTCTTTTATACATTTATTAAACAAAAATACCAACCACTCCAGCACTATATCCCCCCCTGCTTTTAACATTTCTGTCATGATCCCGTCAGTTCCAGCTGCTTTACCCCCTTTCATTCTATGTAATGCCTCACGCACCTCCCCCACTCTCACATCCTGCTCTTCTTCACTCCTAAACTATGTTGTACCTCCCTGGCCAGTACATGAAATTACCGAATCCCTTTTTTCATCGACATTTAAAAGTTCCTCAAAATATTCCGCCATCTACCCAATACCTCCAGCTCCCTATCTACTAACTCCCCTACTCTGTTTTTAACTGACAAATCCATTCGTTCCCTAGGCTTTCTTACCTTGTTTATCTCACTCCAAAATTTTTCTTGTTTTCAGCAAAATTTCTTGACAGAGCCTCTCCATTCTTTCATCTGCTCTTCTTTTGCACTCTCTCACCACTCTCTTCACCTTTCTTTTACTCTCCATATACTCTGCTCTTCTATTAACACTTCTGTTTTGTAAAAACCTCTCATAAGCTACCTTTTTCTCTTTTATCACACCCTTTACTTCTTCATTCCACCACTCACTCCTCTTCCTCCTGCACCACCCTCCTATAGCCACAAACTTTGCCCCACATTCTAATACTGTATTTTAAAACTATCCCAACTCTCTTCAACCCCCACTACTCATACTTGCACTAGCCCACCTTTCTGCCAATAGTTGTTATATCTCACCCTAACTTCCTCCTCCTTAGTTTATACACTTTACCTCTCTCTTACTTGCTGTTGCCATTTCTTTTTGTCCCATCTACCTTTTACTCTAACTGTAGCTACAACCAAATAATGATCTGATATATCTGTTGCCCTCTATAAACATGTACATCCTGAAGCCTACCAATCAACCTTTTATCCACAATACATAATCCAACAAACTACTTTCCTTACGTGCTATATCATACCTTGTATATTTATTTATCCTCTTTTTCATAAAATATGTATTACTTATTACCAAACCTCTTTCTACACATAGCTCAATTAATGGTTCCCTTTTACATTTACCCTGGCACCCCAAATTTACCTACTACTCCTCCACAACATTTTTACCCACTTTAGCATTAAGATCCCCAACCACAATTACTCTCTCACTTGGCTCAAAACTCCCACACACTCACTCAACATTTCCCAAAATCTCTCTCTCCTCTACATTCTCTCTTCTCCTTGTGCATAAACACTTACTATAACCCACTTTTCACATCCAACCTTTATTTTACTCCACATAATCCTTGAATTTATACATTTATATTCCCTCTTTACCTGCCATAACTGATTATTCAACATTATTGCCACTCCTTCTTTAGCTCTAACTCTATTTGAAATCCCTGACCTAATCCCATTTATTTCTCCCCACTGAAACTCTCCTACCCCCTTCAGCTTTGTCTCACTTAAAGCCAGGACATCCAGCTTCTTTTCATTCATAACATCTACAATCATCTCTTTCTTATCATTGCACAACATCCACGCACATTCAAACATCCCACTTTGACGGTTTTCTTTTTTCTTTTTAGTAAGCTATACAGGAAAAGGGGTTACTAGCCCATTGTTCCCGGCATTTTAGTTGACTTTTACAACATGCATGGCTTACGGAGGAAAGATTCTTATTCCACTTCCCCATGGATATGAAAGGAAAAGCAATAAGAACAAGAACTATTAAGATAAAATCAAAGAAAACTCAGATGAGTGTGTATACATAAACATGTACATGTTTGCGTAGCGTGACCTAAGTGTAAGTAGAAGTAGCAAGACGTACCTGAAATCTTGCATGTTTATGAGACAGAAAAAAGACACCAGCAATCCTACCATCATGTAAAACAGTTTCAGGTTTCTGTTTCACAGTCACCTGGCAGGATGGTAGTACCTCCCTGGGTGGTTGCTGTCTACCAACCTACTACCTACTATGATTGAGGTGTATAAATGGAAAACAGGAATGAATAAAGGGGATGTAAATAGCGTGCTAAAAATATCTAGCCTAGACAGGACTCGCAGCAATGGTTTTAAGCTAGAAAAATTCATATTCAGGAAGGATATAGGAAAGCACTGGTTTGGTAATAAGAGTTGTGAATGAGTGGAACAAGCTAAGACGTTGTGTAGTTTTATAAATAGGTTAGATAAATATATGAGTGGGTGTGGGTGGGTGAGAGTTTGATCTGACTAGCTTGTGCTACTAGGTCGGATGCCGTGCTCCTTCCTTAAGTGAACGTGACCTGACCTGACTAGGTTAAGGCATTGGCTTAAGCTGATAGGAGAATTGGACGTGCCTCGCTTGGGCCAGCAGGCCTGCTGCAGTGTTCCTTCTTTCTTATGTTCTTATGTTAATGACACGACAAGGGAGAGCTGAGATGATGAGACAGCAAGACAGGGCTAGTGTTTACCGCAAGTACATCTGATACTGGCGAAATAGAATATGAGAGCCCTCTGGGTGCTAGTGATCATGCAGCTCTGAATTTAAAGTATCTAGTAGAACTAAATGTCGAGGGAAACACAGTAACTGGAGAGCATAAAAAGCCAGATTTTAGAAGGGAGAATTTTGAGGGGTTGAGAGACTTTCTGAATGTAGTGGATTTGGCCAGTGAATTGGAAGGTAGGTCAGTAGATAAGATGCAGTATCTAGCTGGAAAATGCAAGGAAGCTGAGGAAGGCTTCATAACAATTAGATCCAGAAACAATAACAACAGAGAGAGCCAGTGTTTTAACCAAAGATGCAGAAAGGTAAAAAAAAAAAAAAAGAGTAGGAGTGGAAAAAAATACAAAATTAAAGGATAGAGAAAAACAGAGATGTGAGAAGACTGACCAGAAATGAATATGCTAGGGTGAGGAGAAAAGCTGAAACACAATTTGAGAATGATATAATACCACAGCTACATCAGAGGAAAGACAGGAGAGGACCAAGTAATTCACCTGAGGAAGACCTCACAAAAACTCAAAAGGAAGTCTGTCAAGTGTAGATAAAATGACAAAGATGTTGAAGAGATCTTCTCAGTGAAACCTGGGAAAATACCAGACTAAGAAATGGGAGGAAGGAGGGGAGGGGCACCAACAAGTACTGCTGGATGCCATCTACATAATGGGGAAAGAAATTTTTGATGGACCTTTGGTACATCTAAGGCAATGGGACCTGATGTGTCACCATGGATTCTGCTAGAGCAGTGGTTCTTAACCTTTTTTGTCCTATGACCCCAACGAGACTTCAGGGTATTACCGTGACCCCTATAATAAATTTTGAAATGGTGAACCTTGTGAAAAGGTAGGATAAAACAAAATGATAGGAAGTCCATGGCTTATTGAAAATGCCACAGAACAAAAACCTTGAAAAATTCCACACAGCCTCTACAAATGCCAGAACATTGCAAATTCCACAGAACTATTGAACATCATACAAAACCTACTTCTCATTCAGTCAGAGGGAGGGTTGAAATTGTTTTGCAGCCATAAGTCTATCAAAGCGAGGAGCAGTGCTTGACAGGCAACACCTCATATCAGCATCGATCACGAGCCTATTGCGTGCCTTCGTTTTCAGTGTTACCATTGCTGAGAATCCAACCTCGCAGTGATAGGTTGACGGGGACTGGATCAGCATGGTCAGTGAACACATCGAAAGAATGGGACAGTCGTCCTGCACTTTTGCCCAAAATGTCGGGAGCTCTTGTTCAGTAAAGTAGACTTTAAGCTGAGAATCCTCACAAATTTGAAGAAATTCTACCTTAGCAGCAACATCAGTATCATTGATGGCACTGTCCTTGACTGAAAAGGATCTGTAGATCCACACATCAGTACAGCGGTCGTCCAGTCCTGGAAAGTAACTTTTGATGGCGTCATTCACTGTCAAAAGATGAGCTGAGATCTCCTCTCAGAAACTGCATTCAGCATCTGGCATAGAATCCAGGAGTCGTCATCTGAGTGAAGAAACTTGTGTCACTGTCCTCAACTCTTTTCTGGTAAAGTTGAATCTTACACTTGAACACTGCCACTTTGTCACGAGTTGTGTGCAGCATTGTAAGGTTTCCTTGGAGTGAAATATTCAGGGAATTCACTTCAGAGACGAAATCTGCCAAGTAGGCAACCTTTGTTACAAAACAGTCATCCTGCATCTTTTCATGAAGAAGATTCTCCTTCGCCGTATGACCTCATTCCAACAGCATTGTTATTCCCTCTCGAAGTTGTAGCATGCAATTTAGAATCTTGCCACGTGAGAGCCAATGTACCTCTGTGTGAAATAGGAGAACAGAGAAGTCGGCACCCATTTCTTCACAAAGCACTTTGAAAATCCTTGAAGTCGTTGCGCTCCCTCGGATATGGTTCACAATATTTACAATGCCTGTGAGCACCTCTTTAAGTCCAGGTGGGAGAGTCTTCATCGCCAAAGCATACCGATGAATCATACAGTGAGTGAAGGAGACATGCGGAGCGACGTTCTTCACGAAAGCTTTGAAGCTGGATTTGCAACTGGTCATAGGAGCCCCATCTGTACACACCTTTGATATACCTTTGAAGAGTTTCGAGAGTATCTACTCTCTGAGCCCAGCCATGGGCCAGGCTCGTCTGGTGCTTACCTGGTCAACCAGGCTGTTGCTGCTGGAGGCCTGCTGCCCCACATATCCATCACAGTCTGGTTGATCTGGCACCCGATGAAGATACTTGTCCAGTTTTCTCTTGAAGGCTTCTACACTGGTTCCAGCGATGTTTCGGATATCTTCTGGTAAGATGTTAAATAGTCTGGAACCCCGGATGTTAATACAGTGCTCCCGTATTGTCTCCACCGCACCCCTGCTCCTCACTGGGTTTATTTTACACTTTCTCCCATATCTCTCACTCCAGTATGTTGTTATGACAGTGTGCAGATTTGGGACCAGGCCCTCAAGTACTTTCCAAGTATATATTATCATGTATCTCTCTCTCCTCCGCTCCAATGAGTACATGTTCAAGACTTGAAGGCGGTCCCAATAATTTAGATGTTTCAATGGCTCAATGTGAGCCGTAAATGATCTCTGAATTTGTTCCAGCTCTGATATTTCTCCTGCCCTGACTCCGACAAGTGCTTCCCAGCCTAGCTCGTGTTTAAGGAGAAAGGCTTCAAGGATTTTGAAAATATCTTCTCCACAAGTGGTTGTGGCCCATGGTTCAGAGAACCACTCCTCCTTCATAACTTCCCTGTCAAGGTAACGAACATAAACAAGAAGTTGGGAACATGAAGCAACATCCGTTGACTCATCCAGCTGCAATGAATACACTGGACTACTCACAGCAGCCACTACCTGCAGCAGAATATCCTCACTCATGTCCGAGATCTGACTTCTGAATGTCGCATTCAAAAGGGAAACTGCCCTCAACTTGCTTGCCTACTGTTCTCCAAGGGCCACCTTCGTTGCTTCCAGAATGCAAGGCTTAATCAGGTCTTCGCCAATGGTATGAGGCTTCTTGGTCTGCATGATTTTTAGAGCAATTCTCTATGAAGTCTCAAATGCTGCTTCATTCTGATGAGCGAAGTGACCTGTGGAATCAATACGACTGGCCTTCAGAGAAGCTTCTTTTAGCTTGAAAAAGTCCATGCTTTTGTTCACCAGATGGCTTTGGCAAGACTCAAAATGGACCTTCGGTTTCCTTGGCTTCATACTCTCATGACTCAAAACTTTGGTGCAAACGACACATTGCGGCTTGACCACAGAGTTCTGAATGATGCTTGTGAAACCCATAATGCAAACAGGAAACCTCCTTGGGAGTCACGGAGCAAGAGCAACATACGGACATCCCCCACCATAGCTATGAACTGACTGAGTGACTGGTTGTGGATGATGTGTTTACTGTAGCAGACCACCGCACGTGATCGGTGCTGCCACTCACCAAACTGGTAAAAGCCCAACTGGCTAATTCAAATATATGAAAATAAATTATATTCTCCCGAACCCTTTGTGACCCCCCCGAGAAACCCCAAATGACCCCCATGTAAAGAACTGCTGTGCTAAAGGGGGCAAAAGCACTAGATGTGATCTACAATAAGTCAGTGGATATGGAACAGTTACCAGAGATCTGGAAGACAGCAAATGTAGTCCCCATATTGAAGAAGGGAATCAGACCAAAAACTTGAGATTCAGGTGGAAATAACAGGGAATATACTTTGGTAGATCTAAAAGTATCTTAGGGAAAGGCAGCAGTGATTGTCAAGAAAGAGGTATCAGAATGAGGAAGTGTAACTAGAGGGGGTTCTGCAAGGATTGATATTAGGACCAGTACTGTTTCTGGTTCTGTGAATGACATCCTGATGAGAATGATTCAGATATATCCTTGTTTACTGATAATGTAAAACTGATGGGAATAAAAACAGATAAGGACAAGGAAAGGCTCTAAAGGAATCTGGACAAATTACAAGAGTGGTCAGATAAGGGGTTGCTTGAATTCAGTCCCAGTAAATGCAAGGTCATGAAGATTGGGGAAGGAGCAAGACTGGAAATGAGGTAAAGACAAGGGAAGCTGATGCTGTAGACTTCACTCTGTGAGAAAGAGTTTGGGGTGAGTATAGTGCCCAGTATAAAATCAGAGGCTCACATTGGCCAAATAATCCCTGCACCTAATGCTTGTCTGTTATATCTAAGGGTAGCCCTCAGGAATCTCAACAGTCATTCTGGGCCCTTTATTCAACATGTTAGGGAAGTAGGTTGGCAGACAGCAACCACCCTGGGGGGTACTACCGTCCTGCCAAATGTGTGTGAAACAGAAACTTGTAATTGTTTTACACAATGGTAGGTAGGATTGCTGGTTTTCTTTTCTTTCTGTCTCATGAACACGCAATAAAACAGGTACATCTTGCTACTTCTCCTTACACTTGGATCATGCTATATATACATACACACATGCACACGTACATGTACAGTGGACCCTCGCTTATCGGCCGTAATCTGTTCCAGAAGCTAGGCCTAAAAGCGAAATGGCCTAAAAGCGAAATAGTATTTCCCATAAGAATTAATGTAAATACAATTAATCCGTTCCAGACAAAAATATCAACAAAAAAAATTTTTTTTTTTAAGATTAACTATAGTTTTACATACACAAGACAATGAGAACTAAATAAAATGACTAAAGAAATACAAAATACTCCTTCAATATGATCCTAATATCAACTCTATACAGCTTATTTATCTATCACAATTCATCTAATATGACATAATAAACAATATAAATAACATAGAAACCTCATATACACTCTAGAATGAATAAAATACTATGTCATTACGTATGTGGATAGTGGTGGCGGTGGCAGGAGTTTGTTTGGAGACAGGACAAGATAGTCCTTCAATATGACACTAATATCAACACTACGGCTTATTTATCTATCACAATTCATCTAATATGACATAATAAACAATATTAATAATAAAGAAACATGACATATACTCTAGAATAAAATATGTCATTACGAATGTCACAAGTGGTGTTGTGCAGTTTGTTGTTGGGTGTATAAGGGCCACTGAAAGATAAGCCTTACATAGTGGTAGTGAAGGCGGCAGCAGAGGCGGCGGTGTTGTCAGTCGCCCTATATACCTCAAACAACAAAGAAGGAGTTAAGTTTCGTGTCGTCATTTTTCTATCGCTTAACTTACTTGCTACACTGTTAATGCTACATTTTATCGCTGGCTGGTGCTATAGCCTTTATCAACTCCTGCTGCTTTAGTATCGTACATATCGTAGAATCACTGAAGAAGGCACATTCTCCCCTCTTAGCCCTTTACCAAAGGGCTGGCACTCTGAACTTTCTTTGGGCCCATGGTGGTTTATTTCAGTCACAATCAATAAAGCATCAAAATGAACGGATGAATTAATGAACTCGCAGAGTATTCCTTACTCAACGAGAGATGAAGACTGAGTGTGATACGTGAGAGGAAGTGGCGTCGCCGACGGGTTGACGCGTCCCATACGGCCGATAAGCGAAAAACCGGTTGATAAACGGAAGCTGAAAAAAAGCCTATAAGCGAGTTGGCCGATAACAGGAACAGCCGATAAGCGAGGGTCCACTGAATATGTATACACACAGATCTGAATTTTCTTCTATTTTCTAAATAGTTCTTGTTCTTATCTATTTCATTTCCATGGGTTAGTGGAAAGGAATCTTTCCCAAGCAAGCCATGCATGTCATTAGAGGTGACTAAAAGGCTGGGAGCAATGGGCTAGTAACCCCTTCTCCTGTATCAATTACTAAGAATAAAAAGAAGGAAAACTTTATAAAGCTGGGATGTTTGAATGTGCATGGATGTAGTACAGATAAGAAAGAGATGACTGCCAATGTTATGAATACAAAGAAGTTGGATGTTCTGCTCTAAGAAAAACAAAGCTAAAGGGAGCAGGGAAGTTTCAGTAGGGAGAAATAAATGGGATTAGGTCAGGAGTATCTGTTGAAGGATTGGTTATGGAATGAGAAGAGGGAATGTAAATAAATTCAAGAATTATGTGGATTAAATGAAGGGTCGGATGCAAAAACTGGATTATAATAAGTGTTTATTCACCTGGAGAAGAGAGGAATGTAAAGAGAGATCGATTGATTTTGGGGTTTGGGGTGCCAGATGAAAATTATAATGGGGGGGGGGGGGCTTGATTGACTTTGTATAGAAAGGGGGTTTGGTAATAGGTACTACGCTGGTTTGTTGAAACAAAGAAATAAGTATACAGGATATGATATAGGGCATAATGATAGTAGTTTGTTAGACTATGTACTGGCAGATAAAAGACTGATGGGTAGACTTCATGATGATCAACGTTTATTGTGGCCACAGATACATCAGATCATATTTTTAGCTGTAGCTACAGTGAGAGCAAAAGGTAGATTTGAAACAAGGAGAATGGCATCAGAAAGTAAGAAATAGGTGAAGGTTTATAAACTAAAGGAGGAGGCAGTCAGGGTAAGATATGAACAACTACTGGAAGAAAGATGGGCTAGTGAGAGTCTAGGCAATGATGTTGAAGAGGTATGGGATAGATTTAAGAATGTAGTATTAGTGTGTTCAGCAGAAGTATGTAGGTAAAGGAAAGTGGGTGCAAGAGGGAAGATGAGTGATTGGTGGAATGAGGAAGAGAGAGTAGTAAGAGAAAAAAAGTTAGTATATGATAGGTTTTTATAAAGTAGAACTGATGCAAGGAGGGAGGAGTATATGGAGAGAAATAGAGATGTTAAGAGTGGTGAATTAATGTAAAAGGAGAGTAAATAAGATACTATCAACAAATTTTGCTGAAAATAAGAAAAAGTTTTAGAGTCAGATTAACAAGTTAAAAAAGCCTAGGGAATGAATGGACTTGACAGTTAAAAACAGGAGAGGAGAGTTAATAGATGGAGTGTTGCAAGTATCAAGAAGATGGAGGGAATATTTTGAGGAACTGTTAAATGTTGAAGATAGGCAAGATGTGATTTCATGCATTGGGCAGGGAGGTATAACATCTCCCAGGAGTGAGGAAGAGCCAGTTGTGAGTGTGGGAAAGGTGCATGAGGCAGTAGGTATAATGAAAGTGGGTAAAGCAGCTGGGATTCATGGGACAAGGACAGATATGTTAAAAGCAGGTGGGGATATAGTTTTGGAATGGTTAGTATTTTTATTTAATAAATGTATGGAAGAGGGGAACGTACCTAGAAATTGGAAGAGAGCATGCATAGTTCCTTTGTATAAAAGCAAATGGGACAAAAGTGTCAAAATTATAGGGTGTGTAGGAGAGAGGGAGATTACTTCCCGGTAAAAGTAGGTCTTTGACAGGGATGTGTAATGTCACCTTGGTTGTTTAATATATTTATAGATGGGGTTGTAAAAGAAGTAAATGCTAGGGTGTTGGGGAGAGGGGTGGGATTAAATTATGGGGAATTAAATGCAAAATGGGAGTTGACACAGTTACTTTTTGCTGATGATACTGTGCTTATGGGAGATTCTAAAGAAAAGTTGCAAAGGTTAGTGGACAAGTTTGGGAGAGTGTGTAAAGGTAGAAAGTTGAAAGTGAACATAGATAAGAGTAAGGTGATGAGGGTATTAAACGATTTAAATAAAGAAAAATTGGATATCACATTGGAGAGAGGGATTATGGAAGAAGTAAATGTTTTCAGATATTTGGGAGTTGACGTGTCAGCGGATGGGTTTATGAAGGATGAGGTTAATCATAGAATTGATGAAGGAAAAATGTGAGTGGTGCGTTGAGGTATCTGTGGAGACAAAAAACGTTATCCATGGAGGCAAAGAAGGGAATGTACGAAAGTATAGTGGTGCCAACACTCTTATATGGGTGTGAAGCATGGGTTGCAAATGCTGCAGCGAGGAGGAGGCTGGAGGCAGTGGAGATGTCCTGTCTAAGGGCAATGTGTGGTGTAAATATTATGCAGAAAATTCGGAATGTGGAAATTAGGAGAAGGTGTGGAGTTACTAAAAGTATTTGTCAGAGGGCTGAAGAGGGGTTGTTGAGGTGGTTTGGTCATTTAGAGAGAATGGATCAAAGTAGAATGACTTGGAGAGCGTATAAATCTGTAGGGGAAGGAAGGCGGTGTAGGGGTCATCCTAGAAAAGGTTGGAGGGACGGGGTAAAGGAGGTTTTGTGGGCAAGGGGCTTGGACTTCCAGCAAGCATGTGTGAGCGTGTTAGATAGGAGTGAATGGAGACGAATGGTTTTTGGGACATGACGATCTGTTGGAGTGTGAGCAGGGTAACATTTTATGAAGGGATTCAGGGAAACCAGTTAATTGATTTAGTTGGACTTGAGTCCTGGAAATGGGAAGTACAATGCCTGCACTTTAAAGGAGGGGTCTGGGATAGTGACAGCTGGGAGGGACTATTCTCAGCTGTCGTATCTGAGCGCCTCTGCAAAGACAGTGATTATGTATGAGTGTGGTGAAAGTGTTGAATGATGATGAAAGTATTTTCTTTTCATGGATTTTCTTTCTTTTTGGGTCACCCTGCCTCGGTGGGAGACGGCCGACTTGTTGAGAAAAAAAAAAAAAAATTGGGGAGTGGACTTGTAAGCAGATGAGTCTATGAAAGATGAGGTGAATCATAGAATTGATGAGGGTAAAAAGGTGAGTGGGGAACTAAGGAGTCTGGAGAGACAAAGAATATTATCCATGGAAGCAAAGAGGGAAATGTATGAGAGTATAATGGTACCAATGCTCATACAGTGGACCCTCGGTTAACGAATACCCCGGAAATCGTGCAATTATGTAAGTATAATTTTGTAAGTTCTTGTGGAAGTGTATTTTTGGGGGTCTGAAATAGACTAACCTACGTGAAATTTTTCCTTAAGGGAGTAAATTCGTTCGGTAATGGCACTTGAGCAGACTTCAGGAGTGAAGTTTTTACGAAACTCGGGGGTCCACTGTATATGGGTGTGAAGTATGGGTGGTGAATGTTGCAACAAGAAGGCTGGAGATAGTGGAGATGTCATGTCTGAGGGCAATGTGTGGTGTGAATATAATGCAAAGAAACCATAACTTGGAGATTAGGTGGTGTGGGGTTTCTTAAAGTATTATCCAGAGGGTGGAGGAAGGGTTGTTGAAGTGGTTTGGAAATTTAGAGAGGTGGAACAAAATAGAATGACTTGGAGGGCATATAAATCTGTAGTAGAAGGAAGGCAGGGTAGGGGTCATAATAGGAAAGGTTGGCAGGAAGGGGTAATGGAGGTTTCGTGTGTGAGGGGATTGGACTTCCAGCAAATGTGCATGAGCGTTTTAGATAGGAGCAAGTGAGACGAATGTTTTTTTATGACTTGACGTGCTGTTGGAGTGTCAGCAAAGAAACATTTATGAAGGGATTCAGGGAAAACGGTTAGCCTGACTTGAGTCCTGGAGGTGGGAAGACAGTCTGGAGGAGGGGTGCTGATGTGTTGCATTTTTTTAACCCTTTCAGGGTCCGTGCCGTAGTTCTAGGGCTTTGAGTTCTGGGTCCAAACCGTAGTTCTACGTCATGAGCTCAGCTCACTCAGATAAGCTTTGAGCGGTAAATTTGGGCCTGGATATGAGAGAATACATCTATGTGGTAAGTGTGCACCACATAAAACAAGTCTTGCAGCACACAGTGCATAATGAGAGAAAAAAAACTGAAACCGTAATTTTCAATTAAAACAGCGACTTTGCAGTGTTTTTTCGTATACTTTTTATAGTTATATTTGCGATTTCTTGGTCTCATTTGATAGAATGGAAGATATATTACAGATATAGAGATGATTTTGATTGGTTTTAGTACTGGAAATGGCTTGAAACTGAGCTCAAATTAGAGGAAATGTTAATTTTTTGCTGATGTTCAAGAGTAAACAAATGACCTCACACGTGTAATACGCGCCAGCTGGTGGGTCTAATATACGTTCACAAATGTGGTGATATTATTTGTACAATTATTACAATATTGCATAACAGTAAATCTTCCATTTTTTGGTTTGAATAAAAATTCATTATGTGAATAAAAAAATCAAAATGGAATTCATTTGTAAAGACTGAAAATGTAACTAATGAACAGAGGAAATGTTAGTTTAGTGCCAGGAATGCCTGCATTGTATTCTATTTTGGATTCTATTTTGAAATTGGAATATTTTGAACTTTGAGTTAAATTGGCTAAATTACCAATTTCCAATCACTTTATTTTGTAGTTGAAACAGTTGACTGGGCGATTTCTTGTGCTCAATCGATAGAATAGAAGTAATACTAGTTAAATAGCTAAGAATTTGGTCGACTGAATAATGTAATTGGCCTAAACTGGGAGTCAAAGTCGGCAAAATCGCCGATGAGTAAATATTGCTGACACATCAAAATTCGCGAGAGCATAATTTCGTCAATTTTCAATCAAATTTCGTACTTTTTGTTTTATTACCTTCAGAAAAGATTCTCTACCATTTCAAAAGAAAAAATAAGAATTTTTTTTTTTTTTTAAATTCTTGGACACTGGCACACCCCTTCCAAAAATGGCCTTGGACCCTGAAAGGGTTAAATGTAGTGTAGGTACACCTCTGGCAAGACATTGATGGAGTGAATGATGATGATGAAAGTGTTTCTCCTTTTTTGGGTCACCCTGCCTTGGTGGGAAGCAGTCACTGTTAATAAAAATATAAAAAAAAAAAATATGTGAGTCACATCTTGAATTATGCAGTACCAGTATGGAACCCGGAACTCACACCTGAAAAAGCATATTAACCCTTTCGGGGTCGGTGCCGTACTAGTACGTTTTACGAGCAGGGGTTGGTGCCGTACTAGTACGCCCAAATTCTAGCGGCCTCAATTTAAGCAGAAAATGTCTGGTAGGCATACATATGAAAGAATGGGTCTGTGTGGTCAGTGTGCGCAGTATAAAAAAAATCCTGCAGTACACACTGCATAATGAGAGAAAAAAACTGACCGTTTTTTTCGATTAAAACAGCGACTTTGCAGTCGATTTTCGTATGGTATTTATTGATGTATTCTCGTTTACTTGGTCTCATTTGATAGAATGGAAGATATATTGCAGAAATAGAGATGATTTTGATTGGTATGACAATGACAAGTACAGTGGTACCTCGAGTTACGATGGTCCCCAAAATCGCCCTTTTATGTAAATTTATTTTTTTAAATGCTTTTGAAGGTATATTTTTGGGGGTGTAAAAGGACTAGTCTATTTTACATTATTCCTTATGGGGATAAATTCGTTTGGTAATGGCACTTGAACAGCATTCTCGAACGAAAAAATATCGTAACTCGATGTACCACTGTACCTTGAAATTGAGCTCAAAGTAGCGAAAATATTCAATTTTTGACGATGTTCAGGAGTAAACAAATCACACCATGCATCCAATACACATCAACTGGCGAGTCTTATATTCATGCACAAGTGCTCTGATATTATTTATACCATTTTTACAATGATGCAGTTGTATACATAACAGTAAATCTTCTATTTTTTGTGAGAATAAAAATTCAAAATGAAAAGCAAAAGTAATGGAACAAGGGCCTGGAGACATGACTAATGAACAGAGAACATGTTATTTTAGTGCCAGGAATGTCTGCCTTGTTTACTCTGGACCCTATTTTGAAATTGGCATCGTTTGAAATTTGTGTGAAATTGGAAAATTGCCATTTTCTGACCACTATTTTGGGTAGATGAAATTGGTAAATAGGCGGTTTCTTGTACTCAATCGATAGAAGAAATGGAGTTCTAGCGACATAGCTATAATTTTAGGAGACTGAAACCTTGGAATTTGTCGAAAATAGGGCTCAAAGTGGGCAAAATCGCCAATGCGTAAGTGTCATGGCTACCGCTAACTTCGCGAAAGCATAATTCCGTTAGTTTTCGATCAAATTTCATAATTTTGGTGGCGTTATGATCGGAAAAAGATTCTCTATCATTTCATAAGAAAAAATTAATTTTTTTTTCCCAAAAAAATTTCGACCCCAGGAACACTTTCCTGAGAAGGCCTGTCGACCCCCAAAGGGTTAAGAAACGGGAGAAAGTTCAGTAGTATGCAACAAAGCTTGTTCCTGAGCTAAGGAGGACAAGCTAACGGAACTGAATAGCAACACTAGAGGACAGAAAAACCAAGGGAGGACATAGCATACAAAATGCTCAGGGGATATTGATAAGGTAGACAGGGATAGATGTTTGAGAAACAGGAATTCGGAGACACCGCTGGAAGTTAAAGGCTCAGATATGAAGCATAGGGATGTTAGGAAGTACAGTGGTACCTCGAGTTACGATGGTCCCCAAAATCGCCCTTTTATGTAAGTTTATTTTTTTAAATGCTTTTGTAAGTATATTTTTGGGGGTGTAAAAGGACTAGTCTATTTTACATTATTCCTTATGGGGATAAATTCGTTTGGTAATGGCACTTGAACAGCATTCTCGAACGAAAAAATATCGTAACTCGAGGTACCACTGTATTTCTTCAGTCTCATTGATCATAAGTGGAATGATCTTGGTGAGGAAGTAGTAGAGGAATGTTTCATATTTAATTTTAAGAGCAAGTACAATAAGGAACACAAGGCTAAGAGGTGTAAATCTGAAGAGTGGCAAGAGGCAGGGCCAGGATCCAAAACCTTAGCACAGCTTATTCTCCCTAAACCTGACACTACAATCATCTAACCTCACCTTTTTGGCTGGGTATTCACATACAACAACATTATCACAAAAGGCATGTTATTCTCTAAATGATTTGAATTGATAGTCCCTGATGGATGAAACTTCATAATTTTTTTTTTCAACAAGTCAGCCGTCTCGAACCGAAGCATGGGTGACCCAAAAAAGAAACACTTTCACCATCATTCACACAAAATCACTGTCTTTGAAAAGGTGCCCACATATGAAAGTTTAGATGTCACTCCAAACAGCCAATATACCAAACCTCTCCTTTAAAGTGTAGGCATTGTACTTCCCACCTCCAGGACTCAAGTCTGGTTTCCTTGAATCCCTTCACAAAATATTACCCTGCCCACACTCCTCCAGCTTGTCAGGTTCCAAAAGCCATTTGTCTCCATTCACTCCTAACATGTTCACACATGCCTGCTACATATCCAAGCCCCTTGCACACAAAACCTCTTTTACTCCCTCCCTCCATCCTTTCCTAGGATGACCCCTGTAGAGCAGGAAAAAAATTCACCCATTAATTTATAATTCACCTTAAAAATAAAAGTTCAAAAATGTTAAGGAAAAAGTGACCAAACTGCCATCCAGTTTTTACTTCAACTGTGTGACTTTTTTTGAGAGTTTATCTGATAACTTTAATACTTACTTTGTAAGATTCTTTGATGTCCAGATCATACCATAAGAGCGGTGATCAGCCATAGCTTTAAGAACGATGAGGTGGCAATCTCGAAAGCGCAAAGCCAATTGATTTAGTTCAGGTTCACTAGGTAATTCCCGTGCGCCTTCCATAAGATTTTCTACACACTGAAAAGAAAATAATGCATTTCAACCCACACTAAACTCCACTTGCCATAATTCACTTCATTAAACACCATAAAATGTTAGGAAATTTTTTTAAGAAAGTACAAACAGGATATTCATGGTGCATTAAGGTTTCACTGACATGATTCTATGGTAAAATGTGCTACAGGTATATAAGAGATTATGCAAAATTAAATGTGTCCTGCAAGTGCCAGACTTCCTGACATCCCAATTTACAACCAGAGCATTTTGGAACTTATTACAGTGGACCCTCGGTTAACGAAAGGTCCCGTTAACGAAAGTTTCGGAAAACGTAAGCTTTTTTCGGAATCGGTTAGCGAAAAATTCCTCGGTTACCGAAAGGTATTAGACGTGTCCGCCTGCTCCGCGCAAGCGCAGGACACCAGTGAAGCGTTGTTTACCATTGAGAGAACATTACCTAGCGCGCTCTTTCAAAGATTCACAATATATTTGGTGTCTTTTTTGGTGGTTTAGTGATTGTCACTATGAAATAAGTCACCATGGGTCCAAAGAAGCTTCCTAGTGGCACCCCAGTGGTAGCATTCATGGAGGGAGTGTAGCATTCATGGAGTGAGTGTAGCATTCATGCAGGGAGTGTAGCATTCATGCAGGGAGTGTAGCAGGCATGCAGGGAGTGTAGCAGGCATGCAGGAGTGTAGCATTCATGCAGGAGTGTAGCATTCATGCAGGGAGTGTAGCAGGCATGCAGGGAGTGTAGCAGGCATGCAGGGAGTGTAGCGTTCATGCAGGGAGTGTAGCATTCATGCAGGGAGTGTAGCAGGCATGCAGGGAGTGTAGCAGGCATGCAGGGAGTGTAGCAGGCATGCAGGGAGTGTAGCAGGCATGCAGGGAGTGTAGCAGGCATGCAGGGAGTGTAGCATTCATGCAGGGAGTGTAGCAGGCATGCAGGGAGTGTAGCAGGCATGCAGGGAGTGTAGCATTCATGCAGGGAGTGTAGCAGGCATGCAGGGAGTGTAGCAGGCATGCAGGGAGTGTAGCATTCATGCAGGGAGTGTAGCAGGCATGCAGGGAGTGTAGCAGGCATGCAGGGAGTGTAGCAGGCATGCAGGGAGTGTAGCAGGCATGCAGGGAGTGTAGCAGGCATGCAGGGAGTGTAGCAGGCATGCAGGGAGTGTAGCATTCATGCATTAAAAGAAAAAGAAAGGAAGTAACCCCAGAGAGGGACTTGTTACCTGAAGTCCTTTTGGAGGGGGATTTCCCTTCCAACCATTAACACCCTGCCCCTGTCAGCAACTCTACCTTCCAGATGCTTGCAACTCTTCAATAAAGGTAAGTAAATGTTTTTTTTTTTTTTTGTGATTATTTTTTTGTGGAACGAATTAATTGTATTTACATTATTTCTTATGGGAAATAAGGTTTCAGATAACGAAAGTTTCAGATTAAGTAATAGCTCCTGGACCAGATTAATTTCGTTAACTGAGGGTCCACTGTACTCTCATCTTCCCCCCTTTCTACACAATATGCAGAGCCACTTAATGTCCTCACCATGGCATGAGATGGTGTATGAAATATGTAAAGTGTTTTGTCAGATATGATGAGAGAGCAAGGAACAAAATGGAAGAGGGAGGAAACTCTGCTGCTGCTGCATGTGCCATGTTGTGTCAGATATAAAAGACAAGAAACTGTTATGTGGCCTCCAAATGGTCCAGATAGGCCTAGTTACAACTTCACTGTAAACATAGGTCTGCACTGTGATAGTATAAAAAAAAATTCATGTGTGCAAAGCATTGTGGGAGCCAGTAAATGCCATTTAATTTGTTAGCATCCATTTAGTGTGAGTGAACAACATATACTATGTGAAATATGATAACAAATATGGGTGTAAACATTTGCATCATAATTTTTTTTTTTGACACATCAACTGTTTCCCACTGAGGCAGGGTGAACCAAAAAGAAAGAAAAATACTTTCATCATCATTAAACACTTTCACCATCACTCATACATAATCACTGTCTTTGCAGAGGCGCTCAGATACGACAGTTTAGAAGTCCCTCCAAACTGCCAATATCCCATACCCCTCCTTTAAAGTGCAGGCATTGTATTTCCCATTTCCAAGACTCAAGTCCGGCTAACCAGTTTCCCCTGAATCCCTTCATAAAATATTACCCTGCTCACACTCCAACAGCTAGTCAGGTCCCAAAAACCATTCATCTCCATTCACTCCTATCTAACTCGCTCATGCATGCTTGCTGGAAGTCCAAGCCTCTTGCCCACAAAGCCTCATTTACCCCCTCCCTCCAACATTTTCGAGGACGACCCCTAGCCCGCCTTCATTCCCCTACAGATTTATATGCTCTCCAAGTCATTCTACTTTGTTCCATTCTCCCTAAATGACCAAACCACCTCAACAACCCCTCTTCAGCCCTCTTGACTAATACTTTTAATAACTCCACACCTCCTAATTTCCACACTCTGAATTCTCTGCATAATATTTACACCACACATTGCCTTTAGACAGGACATCTTCACTGCCTCCAGCCGCCTCCCCACTGCAGCGTTTACAACCCAAGCTTCACACCCATATAAGAGTGTTGGTACCACTATACTTTTGTACATTTCTCATGTTGCCATAAAACAATCACAAACACCACCTTTATGTCTCAGTAAATAATTATCATGTTTCACTCAATTCCATCTTAATTTTTTTAACATACCGGCTGTCTACCGCTAAGATAGGGTGACCCAAAAAAGAAGCACCTTCACCATCACTAAATCCATCACTGTCTTGTCAGAGGCATGCCGACATTATGGCTCAGTTGCCCCTCCAAACTGCAATATCCCCACCCCTCCTTCAGAGTGCAGGCACTGTACTTCCAACTTCCAGGACTCAAGTCTGACTAACTGGTTTCCCTGAATCACTTCAAAAATGCTACCTTGCTCACACTCTAAACAGCTCTCGCTTCACGAACGAAGGGCCCGGGTTCAATTCCCGGTGGGGCAGAAACATTTTGAAGTGTTTCCTTACACACACACAACAGGCCTAGTGTCTAATCGACATGTGCCTAGGACAAAATGGTAACTAACTCGCTCGCTCACTCGCACGCGCACACGTCCCGATGGCATGGTATCTAGCGCTCTTGCTTCACGCACGGAGGGCCCGGGTTTAATTCCCGGCGAGGCCGAAACATTTTGAAGTGTTTCGTTACACACACACACACACATACAACAGGCCTAGTGTCTAATCGACATGTGCCTAGGACAAAATGGTAACTAACACACACACACACACACACATACACCGAGGTAGCCAGAAGAGCCCACATGGGGAGAGCAAAGTTACTAGTTATGGGTGATTTCAATCACAAGGAGATTGATTGGGAAAACCTGGAGCCCCACAGGGGTCCTGAATCATGGAGAGCCAAGATGATGGATGTGGTACTGGTAAACCTCATGCATCAACATGTTAGACACTAACAGAGAGAGAGGTGGGGATGATCCAGCAAGACTGGACCTAGTATTCACCTTGAGTAGTTCGGACATTGAGGATACCACGTATGAAAGGCCCCTTGGAGCTAGTGATCATTTGGTTCTGTGTTTTGATTATATAGTTGAGCTACAAGTGGAGAGGGGAGCAGGAATAGGAAGGGAGAAACGAAACTACAAAAGGGAGACTACACAGGCATGAAGAACTTCCTACAAGACGTTCAGTGGGAGAGAGAATTGGCAGGAAAAAACCAGTAAAAGAAATGATGGAATATGTGACAACCAAATGCAAAGAGGCAGAGGAGAGGTTTGTCCCCAAGGGAAACAGAAGTAATGGGAAGACCAGAACGAGTCCTTGGTTCACCCAGAGGTGTAGGGAGGCAAAAACTAAGTGTAATAGAGAATGGAAAAAGTACAGAAGATAAAGGACCCAGGAAAATAAAGAGATTAGCCGAAGAGCCAGAAACGAATATGCACAGGTAAGAAGGGAGGCTCAGCGACAATATGAAAATGATATAGCATCAAAAGTCAAGTCTGACACGAAGCTGTTGTATAGCCACATCAGGAGGAAAACAACAGTCAAGGACAAGGTAATCAGGCTGAGGAAGGAAGGTGAGGAGTTCACAAGAAACGACAAAGAGGTATGTGAGGAGCTCAACATGAGATTTAAAGAAGTATTTACAGAGGAGACAGGAAGGACTCCAGGAATTCAGAATAGGGAGGTATACCAACAAGTGCTGGATGAAATACACACAACCGAGGAGGAGGTGAAGAAGTTGCTATGTGAACTCGATACCTCAAAAGCGGTGGGACCTGACAACATTTCTCCATGGGTCCTTAGAGAGGGAGCAGAGATGTTGTATGTGCCACTAACAAAAATCTTCAACACATCCATTGAAACTGTGCAACTACCTGAGGCGTGGAAGATGGCAAATGTAGTCCCAATTTTTAAGAAAGGAGACAGACACGAGGCATTAAACTACAGACCTGTGTTACTGACGTGTATAGTATGCAAAGTCATGGAGAAGATCATCAGGAGGAGAGTGGAGGAGAACCTAGAAAGACATAAGCTTATAAACGACAACCAGCACGGTTTCAGGGAAGGAAAATCCTGTGTCACAAACCTACTGGAGTTTTATGACAAGGTAACAGAAGTAAGACACGAGAGAGAGGGGTGGATAGACTGCATTTTCTTGGACTGCAAGAAGGCATTCGACATAGTTCCTCACAAGAGGTTAATGCAAAAGCTAGAGGATCAGGCACACGTAACAGGAAAGGCACTGCAATGGATCAGAGAATATCTGACAGGGAGGTAACGAGGAGTCATGGTACGTGACGAGGTGTCAGAGTGAGCACCTGTGATGAGTGGGGTTCCACAAGGGTCAGTCCTAGGACCTGTACTGTTTTTGGTATATGTGAATGACATAACGGAAGGGATAGACTAAGAAGTGTCCCTGTTTGCAGATGATGTGAAGTTAATGAGAATTAAATCAGTCGAAGATCAGGCAGGACTACAAAGAGACCTGGACAGGCTACAAGCCTGGTCCAGTAACTGGCTCCTTGAATTTAACCTTGCCAAATGTAAAGTCATGAAGATCGGGGAAGGGCAAAGAAGACCGCAGACAGAGTATAGTCTAGGTGGCTAAAGACTGCAAACCTCACTCAAGGAAAAAGATCTTGGGGTGAGTATAATAACGAGCACATCTCCTGGGCACACATCAATCAGATAACTGCTGCAGCATACAGGCGGCTGGTAAACCTAAGAATAGCGTTCCAATACCTCACTAAGGAATCATTCAAGACTCTGTACACCATATACATCAGGCCCATACTGGAGTATGCAGCACCAGTTTGGAACCCACACCTGGTCAAGCAGGTCAAGAAATTAGAGAAAGTGCAAAGGTTTGCAACAAGACTAGTCCCAGAACTAAGGGGATTGTCCTACGAAGAAAGGTTAAGGGAAATCGGCCTGACGACACTAGAGGATAGGAGGGTTAGGGGAGACATGATAACGACATATAAAATACTGCGAGGAATAGATAAGGTGGACAGAGACAAGATGTTCCAGAGAGGGGACACAGAAACAAGGGGTCACAATTGGAAGTTGAAGACTCCTATGAGTCAAAGGGATGTTAGGAAGTATTTCTTCAGTCATAGGGTTGTCAGGAAGTGGAATAGCCTAGAAAGCGACGTAGTGGAGGCAGGAACCATACATAGTTTTAAGACGAGGTTTGATAAAGCTCATGGAGCAGGGAGAGAGAGGACCTAGTAGCAATCAGTGAAGAGGTGGGGGCCAGGTGCTATGACTCAACCCCTGCAACCACAAATAGGTGAGTACACACACACACACGGAGGGCCCGGGTTTAATTCCCGGCAGGGCGGAAACATTTCGAAGTGTTTCCTTACATACACACACACACACACACACACACACATATGCATATACAACAGGCCTAGTGTCTAATCGATATGTGCCTAGGACAAAATGGTAACTAATACTCTCACACACACTCACACAAAATGCTGGCTGGATAAAAAGCCCCTTGCATACAAAAACCTCCTTTACAGCCTCCCTCCAACTTACTTTACCCTTCTATACAGCAGTGTGAGGGAAACGTTCATTAGATAAGAGTGGAAGCATGAATGAGTGGTGATGGTAGTATAACTGGTTGAATGCTTGTTCAGCAAGGGGTGTATCGTTACCTCTAACCCCCCTCTTTCTCCACCCGGTGGAGTTAACATGGGACCCGCCTGGCGAGTTCACATTATTTGGCTTTCTGCTCCCATCAAGCCTGTAAGTATAGAGTTCCACTC
Source organism: Cherax destructor (assembly GCA_009830355.1). Taxonomy (NCBI): domain Eukaryota; kingdom Metazoa; phylum Arthropoda; class Malacostraca; order Decapoda; family Parastacidae; genus Cherax; species Cherax destructor. The sequence goes on along the minus strand of WNWK01001541.1, from coordinate 210,238 downwards.
TTGTTTCCTATTATTATATTATATGTGTTGGATTTTTGTTTATTAATTTAACTGGACTTGATCTGACTTGCGTATTTTAACATAAGTTTTGTTAAGTAAAAGGACACAAATGCAACTAATGAGACATTTTATTGTGGCAACGTTTCGCTCTCTAGCTTTTTCAAGCCGTTACAAGCAATACATGGACACAGAGGGTATATATATATATATATATATATATATATATACTCTCAAAGTGAGGTGTAATACTAGTGGTGGTAGAAGTAGTAGTGATATAAGTTGTAGTAGTAGTAGTAATACAATAAGGTAGAACAATCAACTTGCACGTGAGTAAAAGGTGATAAAAACAATTACTTGGGTAGTATTAAAACAGGTTAGACAAATATTTCTGTAGGAGGTTGGAAAAGAGAAGGCCTGTAGCAGTGTTCCACATCTGCAATGAGCTTGTGTGGTATTAGCAGGAGAGGCTATGTGATGGTAGGGTTTACTGTTTTCAGGATGATTCTTGCTAAGACATGGCTAATGAACAAAGAAAATGTTATTTTAGTGCTAGGAATGTCTGCATTCTTTATTCTGGACCCTATTTTGAAATTAGCATCTTTTGAAATTTGTGTGAAATTGGCCAAATTACTGATTTCTGACCACGTTATTGGGTAGTTGAAATAAGTGAATGGGAGGTTTCTTGTACTCAATCGACAGAATGCAAGGAATACTAGGGAAATAGCTATGAGTTTGGTAGACTGGAACAATGGAATGAGCCAAATATAGGGCGTAAAGTGGGTGAAATCACTGATGCGTAAATATCACTGTTGGGTTAACCTTTAAACTGTCCAAATGTAGATCTACGTTTGCACCGCTAGCAAACGTAGATAGATCTATGTTTTTTTGTTTTTTTACATTTGAAAGAATGCAAAATAAAATGTAGATCTACGTTTGGACAGTTTAAGGGTTAAATGTATTCTAACCTAACCACTCTGTAATCCGGCAAAATCTCTAATCCAGCACCCTACAGGTTCCGATGATGCCGGATTAGTGATGGCCTACCTGTACTTTTAGCAATCCCGCATCTCCTCCTGAACTCAACTTCAAATTCTTTGCATAATATTCACATCACATAGTGCCCTCAGACAGAACATCTCCACTGCCTCCAGCCTCCTCCTCACTGCAACATTTAAAACCAATGCTTCACACCTACATAAGTGAGTTGGCACCACCATACATTGATACATTCCCCATTTGGCCCCCATGGATAACATTCTTAGTCTTCACAGATGGCTTAAAGCACCACCCACCTATTCCCCTCCGTCAATTCTATGGTTCACCTCATCTTTCATAAACCCGTCTGTCAACAAGTCCACTCCTAAATATCTAAACCCATTCACTTCCTCCATACTCCTTCTTTCTAATCTGATATACAATCTTTTATTACCTATTGCTTTTGTCCCTCTCATCACCTTACTCTTTCCTATGTTCACTTTTAATTTTTTTTCTTTTACATGCCCTACTAAATTCATCTACCAACCTTTGCAACTTCTCTTCAGAATCTCCCAAAAGCACAGCATCATTGGCAAAAAACAACTGTGACAACTCCAACTTAGTACATATTAAGATTTTTTTATCTTTTAATCCCACACCTCTCCTCAAGACCTTAGCATTTACAACCCCATCTATAAATATGTTAAACAACCATGGTGACATCAAGTGTCTTATGACACTTCTAAAATCAGGGAGAATTTTTTTTATAAGATAAAATAATTCTTTAGTTTTTATCAAAATTGCGGGCACCGAAGGCACATTTATTTTAGACCCTTTGGTAGTTTAAGGGTTAAGCTTTTTTTTTTTTTTTTAACATGGCAATCTCCCACCGAGGCAGGTTGACCCAAAAAAAGAATCATTTTCACCATCATTCAACACTTTCGCCATCATTCACACAATATTAATGTCTTTGCAGAGGCGCCCAGATATGACAGTTTAGATGTCACGCCAAACAGCCAATATCTATCCAGTTAATATATTTTCTTATCTGTAATTATTGAAAGAATTAGAGGTAAGACAGAGAGTAGGATTGCAGATGAGCAAGGAGGCTTTAGAGTGGGTAGGGGATGTGTAGATCAAGTGTTTACAGTGAAGCATATATGTGAACAGTATTTAGATAAAGGTAGAGAAGTTTTCATTGCATTTGTGGATTTAGAAAAGGCATATGATAGAGTGGATAGGGGAGCAATGTGGCAAATGTTGCAAGTGTATGGAATAGGTAGTAAGTTACTGAAGGCTGTAAAGAGTTTTTATGAGGATAGCAAAGCTCAGGTTAGGGTGTGTAGGAGAGAGGGAGATTACTTCCCGGTAAAAGTAGGTCTTAGACAGAGATGTGTAATGTCACCATGGTTGTTTAATATATTTATAGATGGGGTTGTAAAAGAAGTAAATGCTAGGGTGTTGGGGAGAGAGTTGGGATTAAATTATGGGGAATCAAGTACAAAATGGGAGTTGACACAGTTACTTTTTGCTGATGATACTGTGCTTATGGGAGATTGTAAAGAAAAATTGCAAAGGATAGTGGACGAGTTTGGGAGGGTGTGTAAAGAAAAAAAGTTGAAAGTGAACATAGATAAGAGTAAGGTGATGAGGGTATCAAACGATTTAAATAAAGAATAATTGGTTATCACATTGGAGAGAAGGATTATGGAAGAAGTAAATGTTTTCAGATATTTGGGAGTTGACTTGTCAGCGGATGGGTTTATGAAGGATGAGTGGAGACAAAAAACGTTATCCATGGAGGCAAAGAACGGAATGTACGAAAGTATAGTGGTATCAACACTCTTATACGAGTGTGAAGCATGGGTTGCAAATGCTGCAGCGAGGAGGCAGCTGGAGGCAGTGGAGATGTCCTGTCCAAGGGCAGAAAATTCGGAGTGTGGAAATTAGGAGGAGGTGTGGAGTTACTAAAAGTATTTATCAGAGGGCTGAAGAGGGGTTGTTGAGGTGGTTTGGTCATTTAGAGAGAATGGATCAAAGTAGAATGACTTGGAGAGCGTATAAATCTGTAGGGGAAGGAAGACAGGGTAGGGGTCGTCCTCGAAAAGGTTGGAGGGGGTAAAGGTTGTTTTGTGGGCGAGGGGCTTGGATTTCCAGCAAGCATGTGTGAGCGTGTTAGATAGGAGTGAATAGAGACGAATGGTTTTTGGGACCTGACGAGCTGTTGGAGTGTGAGCAGGGTAATATTTTGTGAAGGGATTCAGGGAAACCAGTTAATTGATTTAGTTGGACTTGAGTCCTGGAAATGGGAAGTACAATGCCTGCACTTTAAAGGAGGGGTCTGGGATAGTGACAGTTGGGAGGGACTTATTCTCAGCTGTCGTATCTGAGTGCCTCTGCAAAGACAGTGATTATGTATGAGTGAGGTGAAAGTGTTGAATGATGAAAGTATTTTCTTTTTGGGGATTTTCTTTCTTTTTGGGTCACCCTGCCTCGGTGGGAGATGGCCGACTTGTTGGGAAAAAAAAAAATCTGTAATTATTTGTCTTGCTACATACCAGTATGTTATCTATATTATATTTTTTTTGGGTTGGAGGGAAGTTCAAATAAAAAACAAATTTCTTCCCTATTTCTAGTAGATACTGGAGTTGTCAACATGCTCATACATTAATTATCCTATCATGAAACTAAAGATGAAACTTACTGGTCACTCATTTTCATCTATAGTTTGGCAAATTTCAGCTTTACATTTTTTTTTTTAAATTTAAGACCTATAATCACAAAAAGAAGTAACACAAAGTTGCTACAAAGAGACAATTATATTTTGGATTTTTGTACAGAAAATGGCATGCTAGGACATTAGCAAACTATCCTATACACAAGGAAAGAAGTGCACATGGTTGGATCTACCATGTCTCAAGGTTATATTAAAACAGTCACCTAACCTTTCTAAGTAGCATTTGAGCAGCATGGGCATCTCTGTTGGTTCTTGTAAGCAAAAGTCCTTCACGCAAAGAGTGAAGCATTGGTATAAGTGGAGATGTTGGTGCAAGAGTAGTGAAGGCCTGTATGGTGTGTTCCAATTCTGCACTGATCCTCTCTGTTAGCACAAGGAAGGCTGTTGCTTCTTCACTACCAAATGCCTGTTGTGTGTGAGGAGGTTGTTGTTGTTGTTGTTGTTGCTGCTGCTGTTGCTGCTGCTGCTGCTGCTGCTGTTGCTGCTGCTGTTGCTGCTGCTGTTGTTGCTGCTGCTGCTGCTGCTGCTGTTGTTGCTGCTGTTGCTGCTGCTGCTGTTGCTGTTGCTGCTGCTGCTGCTGCTGCTGGTAGTCATGTAATGAAAATAATAGTACAGAGCTTACAAAATGATTTATTAAAAAATACAGTGGTACCTCGGGTTACGAGCTTAATTTGTTCCAGAAGGCTGTTTGAATGCCGATACCGAACGAATTTGTTCCCATCAGGAATAATGTAAATTAGATTAATCTGTTTCAGACCCCCAAAAATACACTTACATAATTGTTCGAGTTGGGAGATGCTCGTACGCTGAGGTACCAGTGTACAGTGGTACCCCGACTTACGATGGTCCCCAAACACACCCTTTTATGTAAGTTGATTTTTTTAAATGCTTTTGTAAGTGTAATTTTGGGGGTCTAAAAGGACTAGTCTATTTTACATCATTTCTTATGGAGATAAATTTGTTTGGTAATGGCACTTGAACAGCATTCTGGAATGAAAAAATATCGTAAGTCGGGGTACCACTGTACTTATCTTTTGAAATTATTTGGTACTAGTACCATTACCAGTTAGGCTACTTCAATACTTTTCTGTTTTTAATCCTAAACTATACAGCTAAAAATTACAGATACGATGATATTGAGTTCCATGTGGTTACAAGTGACAAGTGTACAGCAGGGCCCCGCTTTACTGCATTTCGCCTTACGGCGTTCCGCTAATACAGACATTTCAAATTATGATCAAAACTCACTATATGGCTCCCCCCACCTGACTTTGTAATACGGTCACCATGGGTCACCCAGTTTGTTTACATTCTCTGTGAGCACGACTCTCCATTATGCCTAAAAACTTTCCAAAATTTCCAGTGTTTTAAAGTTATTTCATATTTTATATCTTTCTTTCTTCTTCTTTTCTTTCAACAAATCGGCCGTTTCCCACCAAGGCGGGGTGGCCCAAAGAGAAAAACAAAAGTTTCTCTTTTTAACTTTAGTAATGTATACACGAGAAGGGGTTACTAGCCCCTTGCTCTGATAATTATACTTATGTGTACCTGTACCTGCGCTGGCATGCAGGTACACGTTAAAATCACTAAGTGTGTCTTATTAGTCTTGAAGATGCCATATTAACCCTTTCAGGGTTTCTGACGTACTAGTATGTCTACGCACAAGGGCGTATGACGTACTAGTACGCATAAATTCAAGCGCCCTCATATCAAGCAGAAAAAGGCTGGTAGGCCTTGATGTGAGAGAACGGGTCTGTGCGGTCAGTGTGCGCAGTATAAAAAAAATCCTGCAGCACACAGTGCATAATGAGAAAAAAAAACTCTGACCGTGTTTTTTATTTAAAACAGCGACTTTGCAGTCTATTTTCGTATAGTATTTATGACTGTATTCTCAATTTTTTGGTCTCATTTGATAGAATGGAAGATATATTATAGAAATAGAGATAATTTTGATTGGTTTCATGATGACAAGTACCTTGAAATTGAGCGCAAAGTAGCGAAAATGCTTGATTTTTGCCGAAGTTCAAAAGTAAACAAATCACGCTGAACGTCCAATACACATTAACTGGCAAGTCAAATATTCTTGCACAAGTGTGCTGATATTATTTATACCATTTTTAGAATGATGCAGTAGTATACATAACAGAAAATCTTCTATTTTTTGTGAGAATAAAAATTCAAAATGGAAAGCAAACGTAATGTAAGAGGGGCCTGGAGACATGACTAATGAACAGAGAAGATGTTATTTTAGTGCCAGGAATGTCTGCTTTGTTTATTCTGGAACCCATTTTGAAATTGGCATCGATTGAAATGTGTGGAATTGGCCAAATTGCCATATTCTGACCACTATTTTGGGTAGTTGAAATTGGTAAATGGGCGGTTTCTTGTACTCAATCGATAGAAGAAATGGAGTTCTAGTGAAATAGCTATGATTTTAGTGGACTGGAACATTGGAATTGGCCAAAAATAGGGTTCAAAGTGGGCGAAATCGCCGATGCAGAAACATCGTCGAGACCGATAAATTTGCGAGAGCATAATTCCGTAAGTTTTCTATCAAATTTCACACTTTTGGTGTCGTTATGATAGGAAAAAGATTCTCTATCATTTTATAAGAAAAAAAAAAATTCCCGAAAAATTTTCGACCCTGAGAATGAGTTAGGAATCGGGGTCTCAACCCTGAAAGGGTTAATAATGATAATAATAATATCACCCAATAATAATCACTGAGGCGCATTAAATGTCGTATAAAACATTAATACAGTACAGTGGACCCCCAGCTAACGATCACCCCGGAAATCGTACAATTATGTAAGTATAATATTGTAAGTGCTTGTGGAAGTGTATTATTGGGGGTCTGAAATACACTAACCTACGTGACATTATTTCTTAAGGAAGTAAATTTGTTCGGTAATGGCACTTCAGCAGGCTTCTGCAATGAATTTTGATCGTTAGCCGGGGGTCCACTGTATAGACATTTTGCTTAATCCATCTAAGATATTTTTTCAAAATTATATACATAATAAACATGCTATGTAACATATAAACATGATAAATACACCCACAATAGAATAAATTAACATAAATATGAGATGTTTTTCCAGTCGTCTTGTCAGTGTTGGAAAGAATAACGTTTTCTCTAGTCCAACACCAAAGAAAATATATGTACACAATAGTATTACTGGGGGTAACTGTATAAAATTATTCCTTTTGTATGCCTTCACTCAGAGCGTCATTCCTTCTAAAAATGGAGTGTTACATGAGAATGGGAGTGTTGCTCTTTATTTATTCTACTGTACCAACGTGGAGACAACTTGTACACAATGTAAGGCGTTTTTATTATGATATAAGCTTTACAAATATGGAAATGAATGTGTATCAACCCACCAACTGCATTTGTCTGTTTGTTTACATACTCTGCAGCTCCGTTTTCTCTCATTTACTCGTTCTCTCTCTCATTTATTTGTTTTTGTCTTGTTTACTCACCTCTCACCCTACATTAAGACTACAAATATTTTAAGGTGTGGAGTTACTAAAAGTATTTGTCAGAGGGCTGAAGAGGGGTTGTTGAGGTGGTTTGGTCATTTAGAGAGAATGGATCGAAGTAGAATGACTTGGAGAGCGTATAAATCTGTAGGGGAAGGAAGGCGGGGTAGGGGTCGTCCTAGAAAAGGTTGGAGGGGGGGTAAAGGAGGTTTTGGGCGAGGGCTTGGACTTCCAGCAAGCATGTGTGAGCGTGTTAGATAGGAGTGAATGGAGACGAATGGTTTTTGGGACATGAGCTGTTGGAGTGTGAGCAGGGTAACATTTTGTGAAGGGATTCAGGGAAACCAGTTAGTTGATTTAGTTGGACTTGAGTCCTGGAAATGGGAAGTACAATAACTGCACTTTAAAGGAGGGATCTGGGATAGTGACAGCTGGGAGGGACTATTCTCAGCTGTCGTATCTGAGCGCCTCTGCAAAGACAGTGATTATGTATGTGGTGAAAGTGTTGAATGATGATGAAAGTATTTTCTTTTTGGGGATTTTCTTTCTTTTTGGGTCACCCTGCCTCGGTGGGAGACTGCCGACTTGTTGAGAGAAAAAAAAAAAAATTAATGAGTACACTACAGTGGTCCCTCGGTTTTCGTTGAAAATTCATTCCAGAATGCTGCTCAAGTGCCATTACCAAACAAATTTACTTCCTTAAGAAATAATGTCACGTAGGTTAGTCTATTTCAGACCCCCAAAAATACACTTGCAACAGCACTTACGAAAATACACTTACATAAATGTTCAAGTTTGGAGATGCACGAAAACCAAGGGACCAATGTATATGCATTTTATCGCTCTAGGGCGCTTTAAATGTCGTAGTTTATTACATACGGGTGGGGTGGGTTGGCCTAGCTGGCTACCATACCTACCACACCTGACTTATCACAATAAACACTACTTGCCTCTCGCCCTACATTAAGACTACAAATATTTTGAGGTAAGTAATGAGTGTACTGTGTGTGTATTTTACTTTTTATTGTTTTTTAATGCCTAGTTATATTGCTAACTTAATATATGTTAGTGTAAACTTTTTTTTTTTTCCAACAAGTCGGCCGTCTCCCACCGAGGCAGGGTGACCCAAAAAGAAAGAAAATCCCCAAAAATAAAATACTTTCATCATCATTCAACACTTTCACCACACTCATACATAATCACTGTCTTTGCAGAGGAGCTCAGATACGACAGCTGAGAATTGTCCCTCCCAGTTGTCACTATCCCAGACCCCTCTTTTAAAGTGCAGGCATTGTACTTCCCATTTCCAGGACTCAAGTCCAACTAATCAATTAACTGGTTTCCCTGAATCCCTTCACAAAATGTTACCCTGCTCACACTCCAACAGATCATCATGTCCCAAAAACCATTCGTCTCCATTCACTCCTATCTAACACGCTCACACATGCTTGCTGGAAGTCCAAGCCCCTCGCCCACAATACCTCCTTTATCCCTTCCCTTCAAAATTTTCTAGGATGACCCCTACCCCGCCTTCCTTTCCCTACAGATTTATATGCTCTCCAAGTCATTCTACTTTGATCCATTCTCTCTAAATGACCAAACCACCTCAACAACCCCTCTTCAGCCCTCTGACAAATACTTTTAGTAACTCCACACCTTCTCCTAATTTCCACATTCCGAATTTTCTGCATAATATTTACACCACACATTGCCCTTAGACAGGACATCTCTACTACCTCCAGCCTCCTCCTCGCTGCAGCATTTGCAACCCATGCTTCACACCCATATAAGAGTGTTGGTACCACTATACTTTCGTACATTCCCTTCTTTGCCTCCATGGATAACGTTTTTTGTCTCCACATATACCTCAACGCACCACTCACCTTTTTTCCTTCATCAATTCTATGGTTAACCTCATCCTTCATAAACCCATACGCTGACACGTCAACTCCCAAATATCTGAAAACATTTACTTCTTCCATAATCCCTCTCTCCAATGTGATATCCAATTTTTCTTTATTTACATCGTTTGATACCCTCATCACCTTACTCTTATCTATGTTCACTTTTAACTTTCTACCTTTACACACTCTCCCAAACTCATCAACTAACCTTTGCAACTTTTCTTTAGAATCTCCCATAAGCACAGTATCATCAGCAAAAAGTAACTGTGTCAACTCCCATTTTGCATTTAATTCTCCATAATTTAATCCCACCCCTCTCCCCAACACCCTAGCATTTACTTCTTTTACAACCCCATCTATAAATATATTAAACAACCATGGTGACATTACACATCCCTGTCTAAGACCTACTTTTACCGGGAAGTAATCTCCCTCTCTCCTACACACCCTAACCTGAGCCTCACTATCCTCATAAAAACTCTTTACAGCCTTCAGTAACTTACTACCTATTCCATACACTTCCAACATTTGCCACATGCTCCCGTATCCACTCTATCATATGCCTTTTTTAAATCCATAAATGCAATAAAAACTTCTCTACCTTTATCTAAATACTGTTCACATATATGCTTCACTGTAAACACTTGATCTACACATCCCCTACCCACTCTAAAGCCTCCTTGCTCATCTGCAATCCTACTCTCTGTCTTACCTCTAATTCTTTCAATAATAACCCTGCCATACACTTTACCTGGTATACTCAGTAAACTTCTTCTTTCTTTCAACAAGTCGGCCGTCTCCCACCGAGGCAGGGTGACCCAAAAAGAAAGAAAATCCCCAAAAAGAAAATACTTTCATCATCATTCAACACTTTCACCACACTCATACATAATCACTGTCTTTGCAGAGGAGCTCAGATACGACAGCTGAGAAAAGTCCCTCCCAGCTGTCACTATCTCAGACCCCTCCTTTAAAGTGCAGGCATTGTACTTCCCATTTCCAGGACTCAAGTCCAACTAAATCAATTAACTGGTTTCCCTAGAATCCCTTCACAAAATGTTACCCTGCTCACACTCCAACAGATCGTCATGTCCCAAAAACCATTCGTCTCCATTCACTCCTATCTAACACGCTCACACATGCTTGCTGGAAGTCCAAGCCCTCGCCCACAAAACCTCCTTTACTCCTTCCCTCCAACCTTTTCTAGGACGACCCCTACCCCGCCTTCCTTCCCCTACAGATTTATACGCTCTCCAAGTCATTCTACTTTGATCCATTCTCTCTAAATGACCAAACCACCTCAACAACCCCTCTTCAGCCCTCTGACAAATACTTTTAGTAACTCCACACCTTCTCCTAATTTCCACATTCCGAATTTTCTGCATAATATTTACACCACACATTGCCCTTAGACAGGACATCTCCACTGCCTCCAGCCTCCTCCTCGTTGCAGCATTTGCAACCCATGCTTCACACCCATATAAGTGTGTTGGTACCACTATACTTTCGTACATTCCCTTCTTTGCCTCCATGGATAATGTTTTTTGTCTCCACAGATACCTCAATGCACCACTCACCTTTTTTCCTTCATTAATTCTATGGTTAACCTCATCCTTCGTAAACCCATCCGCTGACACAACTCCCAAATATCTGAAAACATATTCCCCTATAAACTTATTCCCCTATAATTTTTACACTCTTTTATCCCCCTTCCCTTTATATAAAGGAACTATACATGCTCTCTGCCAATCCCTAGGTACCTTCCCCTCTTTCAAACATTTATTAAACAAAAATACCAACCACTCCAGCACTATATATCCCCCTGCTTTTAACATTTCTGTCATGATTCCGTCAATTCCAGCTGCTTTTCCCGCTTTCATTCTATGTAATGCCTCACGCACCTCCCCCACACTGCTTTTCTTCACTCCTAAACGATGTTGTACCTCCCTGGCCAGTACATGAAATTACCGCCTCCCTTTTTTCATCGACATTTAAAAGTTCCTCAAAATATTCCCGCCATCTACCCAATACCGCCAGCTCCCCATCTACTAACTCCCCTACTCTGTTTTTAACTGACAAATCCATTCGTTCCCTAGGCTTTCTTACCTTGTTTATCTCACTCCAAAAAATTTTCTTGTTTTCAGCAAAATTTCTTGACAGAGCCTCTCCCATTCTTTCATCCGCTCTTCTTTTGCACTCTCTCACCACTCGCTTTACCTTTCTTTACTCTCCATATACTCTGCTCTTCTATTAACACTTCTGTTTTGTAAAAACCTCTCATAAGCTACCTTTTTCTCTTTTATCACACCCTTTACTTCTTCATTCCACCACTCACTCCTCTTTCCTCCTGCACCCACCCTCCTATAGCCCCAAACTTCTGCCCCACATTCTAATACTGCATTTTTAAAACTATCCCAACTCTCTTCAACCCCCCCACTACTCATACTTCCACTAGCCCATCTTCCTGCCAATAGTTGCTTATATCTCACCCTAACTTCCTCCTCCCTTAGTTTATACACTTTTACCTCTCTCTTACTTGCTGTTCCCATTTTCTTTTTGTCCCATCTACCTTTTACTCTAACTGTAGCTACAACCAAATAATGATCTGATATATCTGTTGCCCCTCTATAAACATGTACATCCTGAAGCCTACCCATCAACCTTTTATCCACCAATACATAATCCAACAAACTACTTTCCTTACGTGCTATATCATACCTTGTATATTTATTTATCCTCTTTTTTCATAAAATATGGATTACTTATTACCAAACCTCTTTCTACACATAGCTCAATTAATGGTTCCCCATTTACATTTACCCCTTGTACCCCAAATTTACCTACTACTCCCTCCACAACATTTTTCCCCACTTTAGCATTAAGATCCCCAACCACAATTACTCTCTCACTTGGTTCAAAACTCCCCACACACTCACTCAACATTTCCCAAAATCTTTCTCTCTCTTCTACACTTCTCTCTTCTCCAGGTGCATAAACACTTACTATAACCCACTTTTCACATCCAACCTTTATTTTGCTCCACATAAGCCTTGAATTTATACATTTATATTCCTTCTTTACCTGCCATAACTGATTATTCAACATTATTGCCACTCCTTTAGCTCTAACTCTATTTGAAACCCCTGACCTAATCCCATTTATTTCTCCCCACTGAAACTCTCCTACCCCCTTCAGCTTTGTCTCACTTAAAGCAAGGACATCCAGCTTCTTTTCATTCATAACATCTACAATCATCTCTTTCTTATCATTCGCACAACATCCACGCACATTCAAACATCCCACTTTGACGGTTTTCTTCTTTTTCTTTTTAGTAAGCTATACAGGAAAAGGGGTTACTAGCCCATTGTTCCCGGCATTTTAGTTGACTTTTACAACACGCATGGCTTACGGAGGAAAGATTCTTATTCCACTTCCTCATGGATATGAAAGGAAAAGCAATAAGAACAAGAACTATTAAGATAAAATCAAAGAAAACTCAGATGAGTGTGTATACATAAACGTGTACATGTTTGTGTAGCGTGACCTAAGTGTAAGTAGAAGTAGCAAGACGTACCTGAAATCTTGCATGTTTATGAGACAGAAAAACTTATTATCTGGAATTTATACACATTTATAAGTGGGGAAAAATGGCGTTCTGCTTTCCGGCAGAAGCCTGGAACCTAACCTGCCGTATAAGTGGGGCCCTACTGTAATTATCTATTTGAATTTGTGGGGAATATGGAATGCTAGGGGAGAGGAAAAATGTTCCAATTCTTGGTCACACTTCCTAAGCTTTCAATTTGGTGACAGAACCTAGCCATCTTTTTAAAACTCATGTAGTTTGCTTCCAGTGTAAAATTGCTCATTTTATTTCACTTATTTACCACTCTAGGTTAAAGAAATTCTTTCTAATATCCATATAGCTCATTTTGGAGAGTAATTTGCCATTATGTCTACTTCTCCTTGCTGCACACCTGGTTAAGAGCCTATCCTCATGTACCTTGTCTTATGACTCCATAGCATTTAGCACATATTTACCATTTGGCTCATTCTTCTTTCTACCAGTCTTTCATCACAACTGACTTTCCCCAGCTCAGGCAAGAGTGCTGATCTCATTTTCACTCTCTGGTTTCACTTAGTGTATTACTTTGAGGTTTCTACACTGATACTGTATACCAAATACCTATGTATGCAGTAAGGTGTGTTTTGAGCTATTCTTTGACTGGGTCCCTGAATATCACCCCCCTATGTTTACAAGTTATTGATGTTATTCTGTTTAAATGTACCTTAGAAGACAATTATAGTTTGATTAACTGACTCTCGCTGAACTTTACTCACTATGAACCACTTCACTGTCAGTATGAATATAACAAATTCTTAAATGAAAACTTGAATGGTACCAAATGCTGTCAAATACTCAAACACTGACACAACAGTGAATGATGGTGAATATGTAAATGCAGGAAATGGTCAAGGATGAAAAAAGTAGTGAAGTATTAACAAAATCATATCCCTTTCCAATCCACACGTGTCTAACAGCTGGGAGGTCCCTATAAACTCTAGTTAATTTTAAATTGCTTTTATAAATTAAGTCAGGTGTACAATGTAGCCTAAAGCCTTTTTATAAGGACATTTACTGAACCTCATGTATCATGATACTTACTGAGCTAATAGGCACAGGTTTTGCCAAGAACATTGTATCTTGATCGGTAATAGGTAAAAAGCCAGGTATGTTCCGAGCAAATTCTTCATACACAGCCATTTGAGGTTGAGTGACACCACCCACTTTTAAACGTATTGGCTCAGGCATACGTTCAGCTTGATATGTTAATACCATTGGATCACAGTAACGTCGTCCGTCCGTTCGGGCAACCTTCCGAGTTTCATATTCCTATAAATAGTAAAAATATTATATTGGTTATGTGGATACAGTAAGAAATTATTAAAATTAGTCCACGTAATTTTGCATACAGTACTTATTACTTGAAATCACCATCAGTACTGAAGTGCTGCCAAGATAGAACAGTACAATACTTTACCTGATATCATACCCAACTGTAATTAGGACTTCTTAAAAGTGCCCTGGGGCACTTTTAAGAAGTCCTAATTACACCCAACCGAGGTAGGGTGACCCAAAAAAAGCAACACTTTTACCATTATTCTCACTATCAGTCTTTCCAGAGGTGTGCAGATATGACAGCTTAGATAACCTTCCAAACAGCAAAATGTTACTCTGCTCAAACTCCAACAGCTCGTCAAGTCCCAAAAATCATTTGCCTCCACTCACTCCTATCTAACACACACACACACACACACACACACATGCCTGCTGGATGTCCAATCCCCTTGCACACAAAAACCTCCTTTACCCCCTCCCTCCATCCTTTCCTAGGTTGACCTCTACCCAAGTCATCCTATTTTGCTCCATCGTTTCTAAATGACCAAACCACCTCTACAACCCCTCATCAGCCCTCTGGATAATACTTGCAGTAACTCCTCACCTCCTCCTAATCTTCAAACTATGAATTCTCTGCATAATATTTACATCACACATTTCCCTCAAACAAGACATCTTCAGTAAGTCATTCATTAAAATCCACTTGACTCCACTCTGATTTAATACACTCACACAAGCTGGATGAATGCTCAAGACCCTAGCACTCTAAACCTCCTTTACCTCCAACTATTTCTAGGATGTATGAGAGCATAGTTATACCAACGGTCATGTATGGGTGTGAGGCATGGGTTGTGAATGTTGCAAAAAGGAGAAGGCCGGAGGCAGTGGAGATGTCATATCTAAGGGCAATGTGTGGTGTGAATATAATGCAGAGAATCCATAGTTTGGAGATTAGGAGGTGTGGAATTACCAAAACTATTATCCAGAGGTAACAAAAAAAGGCACAATACCGTGACTGGAACAATACACACACAACCCGCACATATAAAAAGAGAGGAGCTTACGACGACGTTGGTCCAAGTCGGGCCGAAACATCGTCGTAAGCTCCTCTCTTTTTATATGTGCGGGTTATGTGTGTATTATCCAGAGAGCTGAGGAGGGGTTATTGAGAAGGTTTTGACTTGTAGAGAGGATGGAAGAAAATAGAATGACTTCTTGTGTATAAATCTGTAGTGGAGGGAAGGCAGGGTAGGGGTCGGCCTAGGAAAGGTTGGAGGGGGTAAAGGAGGTTTTGTGTGCGAGGGGCTTGGACTTCCAGCAAACGTGCATGAGAGTGCTAGATAGGAGCGAATGGAGACAAATGGTTTTTAGGACTTGACATACTGTTGGAGTGTGAGCAAGGTAACATTTATGAAGGGATTTAGGGAAACAGGCAGGCCGGACTTGAATCCTGGAGATGGGAAGTACAGTGCCGGCACTCTGAAGGAGGGGTGTTAATGTTGCTGTTTTATAACTGTAGTGTAAAGCACCCCTCTGGCAAGACAGTGATGGAGTGAATGAAGATGAACGTTTTTCTTTTTCAGGCCACCCTGCCTTGGTGGGAAACGGCCGATGTGTTAATAAAAAAATATTTCCAGGATGACCCCTACCAATCCTTTCTTCCAATCCTCTGTCATGCTATCCCACTTCATTCTCTTTAAATTCCCGAACCACCTCAACTGTGGAGAAAATTCTCCAAGAGGGGGGTATCAGCCCCTTTCAGCCCTGAGGGACGACCCTCTCAGAAAGGGTAGTGGCGTCTTGTTTGCGAGGGTCTACTGTACAGTGGACCCCCGAGTTTCGTAAGGTTCTTACTTCGTAAACATCGTGTTTCGTAAGCTTTTTACGATTTCGAGAATTGTAAAACCGCTCGTGTTTCGTAACGTATTAGACCTGTCCGCCTACTCCGCGCCTGCGCGGGACGCCGCCAGTGAAGCGTTGTTTACCATTGAGAGAACATTACCTAGCGCGCTCTTTCAAACATTCACACTATATTTGGGTTTTTTTTTGGTGCTTTAGTGATTGTCACTGTGAAATAAGTCACCATGGGTCCAAAGAAGCTTCCTAGTGGCACCCCTGTGGTAGCATTCATGGAGGGAGTGTAGCATTCATGCAGGGAGTGTAGCATTCATGCATGGAGTGTAGCAGGCATGCAGGGAGTTTAGCAGGTATGCAGGGAGTGTAGCATTCATGCAGGGAGTGTAGCATTCATGCAGGGAGTTTAGCATTCATGCAGGGAGTTTAGCATTCATGCAGGGAGTGTAGCAGCCATGCAGGGAGTTTAGCAGGTATGCAGGGAGTGTAGCATTCATGCAGGGAGTGTAGCATTCATGCAGGGAGTGTAGCATTCATGCAGGGAGTGTAGCATTCATGCAGGGAGTTTAGCAGGCATGCAGGGAGTGTAGCATTCATGCAGGGAGTTTAGCATTCATGCAGGGAGTTTAGCATTCATGCAGAGAGTGTAGCAGCCATGCAGGGAGTTTAGCAGGTATGCAGGGAGTGAAGCATTCAAGCAGGGAGTTTAGCATTCATGCAGGGAGTGTAGCATTCATGCAGGGAGTGTAGCATTCATGCAGGGAGTGTAGCATTCATGCAGGGAGTGTAGCATTCATGCAGGGAGTGTAGCAGGCATGCAAGGAGTGTAGCAGGCATGCAAGGAGTGTAGCAGGCATGCAAGGAGTGTAGCAGGCATGCAGGGAGTGTAGCATTCATGCAGGGAGTGTAGCACGCATGCAGGGAGTGTAGCAGGCATGCAGGGAGTGGGGATTTCCCTTCATAGAGGCTGAAGAATTCCTCCCCCAACAAGTGTTTACTTGTGATGAAACAGGCCTGTTTTGGAAGAAAATGCCCAAGAGGACCTTCATTACTCTATCTTCCAGATGCTTGCAACTTTTCAATAAAGGTAAGTAAATGTATATATATATATTGTTTTTAATTATTTTATATGTGAATATTTTTTTGTGGAACGGATTAATTGTATTTACATTATTTCTTATGGGAAATAATGGTTCGAATTTCGTAAACTTCGTGTTAAGTACTAGCTCCTGGAATGGATTAATTACGATACTCGGGGGTCCACTGTATATGCATAAAGTGAGGTGTAAGGCACAATATAATCATTATAGTAGTAGTAGTAGTAATATATGTGGTAGTAATAATTGACTTTCTTGGGTAGCATTAAAATGGATTGGGCAAATATTTTTGTTAGTGGGTTGGATATGAGAAGGCCTGTTTCAGTGTTCTTCCTCTGTTATATTCTTATGTAGTATCAGCAGCAGCAGCTATATGATGGCAGGGTTTACTGTCTTGAGGAGGATTCTTGCTAATACTTCAGAGATGAAGAAGCTGCCTTTACTTTGCTTAATGGGGTTAGAAATAGTGATTAATGATGATTCAAGGCATTTATGTCTACAAAAATTATGTGCTTTAATCATTAGTCAGTCATCGTTGAATTTCGTGAGGTGATTGGTGGAATTTTGGTGTTGAATGCAGGCATTGTTCAAGTTATCATTCCTACATGCAGTGATGTGTTCAATGAGACATATTTTGAGGTTTCTTGCTGTTTCACCTATGTATACAGGTCTCCCTCAACATTCGTGAGGGTTTGGGGATCAAGAGCCTCGCGTATGTTGAAAAATCGCGAATGTTTGGTGCTCCAATATATTGAAGGGAAATATAATACAATACTGCTTCCTTAACCTATTGAACCATGAACAATCATAAAACACATGAAAACATCGTAAAATAATGTACTATATACATGTTATGGTGACATGGGCTGGCTGTTGAGGGAGGCCTGTAATAGTACAGTGGACCCCCAGTTAACGAAAAAACTTCATCCCAGAAGCCTGCTCAAGTGCCATTACCGAACGAATTTACTTCCTTAAGAAATAATGTCACGTAGGTTAGTCTATTTCAGACTCCCAAAAATACACTTCCACAAGCACTTACAATATTATACTTACATAATTGTACGATTTCCGGGGTGTTCGTTAACCGGGGGTCCACTGTATAATTATACAATATTGTATAGTGGGGTGAAGTGTCATGGGGAATCATGAGTTACTGACATACTGCTGCTTCTCCCTCTGCTGTAGCTCTGCCCACTTTGTAATGATGCCAAATGCTGAATTAAATACGACTTAGAATGACTTCGAGAGTGTATAAATCTGTAGTGGAGGGAAGGCGGGGTAGGGGTCGGCCTAGAAAAGGTTAGAGGGAGGGGGTAAAGGAGGTTTTGTGTGCAAGGGGCTTGGACTTCCAGCAAGCGTGCATGAGCGTGTTAGATAGGAGCGAATGGAGATAAATGGTTTTTAGGACTTGACGTGCTGTTGGAGTGTAGGCAAGGTAACATTTATGAAGGGTTTCAGGGAAACCGGCAGGCCGGACTTGATTCCTGGAGATAGGAAGTACAGTGCCAGCACTCTGAAGGAGGGGTGTTAATGTTGCAGTTTTGTAGCTGAAGTGTAAGCATGCCTCTGGCAAGACAGTGATGGAGTGACTGATGATGAAAGATTTTCTTTGTCGGGCCACCCTGCCTTGGTGGGAAACGGCCGAAGTGTTAATAAAGAAAAATTATCTGGAGCACTTTAAATGTCATCAGTATTTGGCAGCTGACATTTAGAGCACTCCACAGTGATTATTATTTATTATTATTATTTCCCTACAATATATTGTAGGGAAATACTGCTTCCTTAACCTATTGAACAATGAACAATCATAAAACACATGAAAACATCGTAAAATATTGTACTATATAGTACATACATGTTATACTGTAGTTTAATAACAAATAATGAACAAACAAAACACTCAGTGAGTGAGTGGCAGGCAGGCTGGCTGCCGGGTCGGAGGGAGGGTAGTTGGGACGCACGGGTGGCGGGAAACTTAAATATGATTTGACGGCTGGGAATTCGCGAATGTGTGAAGCCCGCGGAAGTGGAAAACGCGAATGTTGAGAGAGACCTGTATACTGTCGCAGCTTCCACAGGGTATAGTGTAAACCCCTACCGTGATTGATTCATATTGCTTCGATTTTGTCCTGGTTAGATCTCTTATGGAAGTGCTGGTTGCGATGGTAACTAGTGTTAGCTTGTGCGAGTACTTTAGAAACGTTCAGTGCAACCTGGGTGTTGGGAAGAATCATAACGTTGTTAGGAGTTGTGTTGGTGGGTGGAAAATTAATTATCTGAAGAGCTCTTTTCTGGCAGTCTTTGATGAAAAAGGAATGAAAATGTAGATCAGTAAAGGTTTGGTGTACATATGTACACTCCTCGTCAAGAAACTCTGGACTACAAATTCAGTATGCTCTTAGGAAAAAATCCGACGATGATGCCTCTTTTGGTCTTAGTATCTTGACTGGAATAGAAGTGTGTGAGATCATTTTTGTTGGTAAATTTTCAGTAAACTTGAAATCTTAGGGTTATCTACTTTCTGAATGAAGACATCTAGAAAAGTTAGCTTGTCA
Source organism: Cherax destructor (assembly GCA_009830355.1). Lineage (NCBI taxonomy): Eukaryota > Metazoa > Arthropoda > Malacostraca > Decapoda > Parastacidae > Cherax > Cherax destructor. The sequence continues at coordinate 190,736 of WNWK01001541.1, read as the reverse complement.
TTGGACTCTTCTTCGAGTGTAAACTGGATAGCTGGCTCAACTGTGTTGAGCCTTGCCTAAAAATTCCACACATCAAAACGTTTGGGTGTTATTATGAGGACATCGTCCATATAACGTAACCAAGTGACGATAGTGGGGATGATGACGGCGAAGTTTTCTGCTTCCAGGTGTTTCATATATACAAGTTAGCACCATGAACCAATCACTGCAGGGGTTTACAGTATGGAGGCTGTGACAGAATACATGTTCATAAAACACAAAGAAACCTTGAAACACGTCTCAATGAACACATTAATGCATGTAGGAATGATAAGTTGAACAACTGCTGTGTACAACACCATAATTCCACCAATCACCGCATGAAGTTCATTGACACCTGACTAGTGATTAACCCTTTGACTCTTTCGGTCTTATATATACGTCTTATGAGCCAGTAATTCGGACGTATATACTATAATCAAAAATTCTAGCGGCTTCAAATCAAGTGGGAGAAAGCTGGTAGGCCCACATATGAGAGAATGGGTCTGTGTGGTCAGTGTGCGCTGTATAAAAAAAAATCCTGCAGCACGCAGTGCATAATGAGAAAAAAAAACTCGGACCGTGTTTTTGTATTAAAATGGCGACTTTGAGGTGTATTTTCGTATAGTATTTATGGTTGTATTCTCTTTTTCGTGGTCTCATTTGATAGAATGGAAAACATATTACAGTAACAGAGATTATTTTGATTAGTTTCCTGATGAAAATGACCTTGAAATTGAGCTCAAAGTAGGGGAAATGTTCGATTTTTGCCAATGTTCAAAAGTATACAAATCATGCCATGCGTCCAATACACGTCAACTGGCGAGTCTAATATTATTACACAAGTGCACTGATATTATTTATACTATTTTTACAATAATGCAGTAGTCTGCATAACAGTAAATCTTCTATTTTTTGTGTGAATAAAAAATAAAAATAGAAAGCAAGAGTAATATAAGAGGGGCCTAAAGACGTGACTAATGAACAGAGAAAATCTTATTTTAGTGCCAGGAATGTCTCCATTGTTTATTTTGGACCCTATTTTGAAATTGACATCTTTTTTATTTTGCATGAAATTGGCCAAATTGCCAATTTCTGACAACTTTATTGGGTAGTTGAAATCGGTAAATTGGTGGTTTCTTGTACTCAATCGATAGAACAAATGGAGTTCTAAAGAAATCGCTATGAGTTTGGTCGACTGTAACAATGGAATTGGCCGAAAATAGGGCTCAAAGTCGGCGAAATCGCCGATGCGTATATATCGCCGACATCGCTAACTTCGCGAGAGCGCAATTCCGTAAGTTTTTTCATCAAATTTCGTACTTTTGGTGTCATTACCATTGGGAAAAGATTCTCTATCCTTTCATAAGAATTTTTTTTTTTTTTCCAAAATTTTGCGACATAGAATGACAGTTTCAGAATGGGGCCTCCGACAGTCAAAGGGTTAAAGAACCTAATTTCCGTAGACATAAATGCCTTGAATCATCATTAATCGCTATTTCTAACACCATTAACCCTTTCAGTGTCGGTCCCGTAATACAGTGGACCCCCGAGTATCGGCCGTAATCCGTTCCAGGAGCTAGACCTCAACTCGAACTGGCCGTAAGAAATAATGTAAATAAAATTAATCCGTTTCCACCCAAAAATATTCACCAAAAATTCATTTTTTTAAAGAATAAATACCATAGTTTTACATACAGAAAACAATGAGAAATAAATATAAAGCACTAATTTTAATGGATAAATGAACATTTGAATCAGTTTTACCTTTACTGAAGACTCTTGTTGGCGTATGAGAGAGGCAGGAGAGTTTGTTTGGAGGCAGGACAAGATAGCCCTTCAATACGACACTAATATAAACTCTACGGCTTATTTATCTATCACAATTCATCTAATATGACATAATAAACAATAACAAAGAAACATGATATATACTCTAGAATGAATAAAATATGTCATTATGCATGAGCGGACTGGCAGTAGTGTTATTGTTGTTGGGTTAATAAGGGCCACTGACCATAAGCCATACATATAGTGGTGGTGGTCGGCAGCAGCAGGCCACCACCACTTATTCACACTGAAACAATGTATGTAATTTAAAAATAAGAAATATTTACACTTTATAAATAAGAAATATTTATACGTGCTCAAGCGCGGGCAGGCGGATAGGTCTGGTACCTGGGCCGAAACACGAGGAACGGCCGATAGTCGGGCCAAAATTGGGCCGAAAAAAGCAACCGAAACACGAGTCGGCCAATACTCAGGGTAGCCGATACTCGGGAGTCCACTGTATTACGGCTTGAGAACCAGTGTCGGTCCCGTAATATTACACCAAAATTCTAGCTCCTTCAAATCTGGTGGAAGAAAGTTGGTAGGCCTACATATGAAAGAGTGGGTCTGCGTGGTCAGTGTGCGCAGTATAAAATAAATCCTGCACAACGCAGTGTATGAGAAAAAACCCTCCGTATTTTTGGTTTAAAGCAGCGACTTTGTGGTGTATTTTCATATGGAATTTATGGGTGTATTCTTGTTTTCTTGGTCTCATTTGATAGAATGGAAGATATATTAACGAAATGAAGATGATTTTGATTGGTTTCACGATGAAAAGTACCTTGAAATAGAGCTCAAAGTAGCGGAAATGTTAAATTTTTGCTGATGTCCAATACATGTCCAGCTAACCAGTCTAATATGCAGTCATGAATGGGTTGACATTATTTATACATTATAATAATGCAGTAGTCTGCATAACAGTAAATCTTCTATTTTTTGTGAGAAAAAAATTCAAAATGGAAAGCAAGAGTAATATAAGAGGGGCCTGGAGACGTGACTAATGAACAGAGAAAATGTTATTTTAGTGTCAGGAATGTCTGCCTTGTTTATTCTGGACCCTATTTTGAAATTGGCATCTTTTGAAATTTGTGAAACTGGCCAAATTGCCAATTTCCGACCACTTTATTAGGTAGTTGAAATCAGTAAATGGGCGGTTTTTTGTACTCAATCGATAGAACAAATGGAGTTCTAGCGAAATAGCTATGATTTTAGTTGACTGGAACAATGGAATTGGCTCAAAGTGGGCAAAATCCCTGATGCGTAAATGTCGCAGAGATCGCTAACTTCGCGCGAGAGTAATTTCGTAAGTTTTCTAGCAAATTTCGTACTTTTGGTGTAATTATCATTGGGAAAAGATTCTCTGTTATTTCATAACAGAGAGTTAAGGATCAGGGGTCTCGACACTGAAAGGGTTAAGCAAAATAAAGGCGGCTTCCTCATCTCTGAAGTTTTAGCAAGAATCCTCCTGAAGACAATAAACCCTGCCATCACAGTTGCCGCTGCTGCTATTACATAAGAACATAACAGAGGAACACTGAAACAGGCCTTCTCAAATCCAACCCACTAACAAAAATATTTGCCCAACCCATTTTAATGCTACCCAAGCAAGTGGATTATTACTACAACCTGTATTACTACTACTACTACAACTACCACCTGTATTACAACTACTACTACTTCTACAATGATTATATTGTGCCTTATATCTCACTCAATGCCTATTTATATCCTTTGTGTCTGTGTACTGTTTGTAACTGCTTGACAAAGCTCCTGGAGAGTGAAACGTTGCCACAATAAAATGTCACATTAGTTGCACCTGTGTCCCTTTTCCTAACATTGTCGGTAATTCTACCAACATTAATGAAAACACCACCTTACCCTTGTGAAACTATTACATGCATGTTTCAATGTAAACACTTGATCTACACATTCCCTACCTTTCTTTAATCCTCCTTGCTCCTCTGCAATCTTCTTTTGTCTTAACCCAACCCCTTCAATAACAATTTTACTGTACACTTATTCCAAGCAATTTTTACTCTCTTGTCTCATTTGCCCTTATACAGAGGAACTATGAATGCCCTCTGTCAATCCTTAGATATCATCCCTTCTTTGATCCATATCCTGTACAAATACACCAACACTACATCCCCACCTGCTCTTGATGTCTGTCTTAATTCCATCTGTCCCAGCTGCTCTACCCTCTTTCATTCTACCCACTGTCTAGCATACTTCTGGCACCTCTAGCTCTGGCTCCTCCTTACCCCTATAATCCTGAAATATTAATTTCCCCCTTCATCTTTAGCATCCAACTCCTCAAAATATTCTCATCATCATTCCAGAGCATCGACCTTCCCATCTAACATTTCTCTTTTGTTTTTAACTTTTTTAATCTCACTCCAAAACTGTTTCTTATTCTTGGCAAAAATGTGGGGATGACAATTCATTCTCTCACTGGCTCTCCCTTTGTCCTCCTTCACAATCCTTTTAACCTCTCTTTTCATCTAAATACTCTGTCTTCTGTAAATTATTTCTAACATGCAAAAACCCTTTATGTTCTAACCTTTTCTCCCTTTCACCCTCTTTAGCTTAAAATTCTAGTAATCATTCCTCTTCCCATCTGCCATATACCCACAAACTTCTGCTATACACACTAGCACTGCATTATTAAATCTACCCTATACCTTGTCAACCTTATTTCCTATACTCACTCTAGCCCACCACCCTCCCAACAGTTGCTTATATCTTTCTCTGTTTCCGTCTTTAATTCATTAACTTTCACATCGAGGTAACCTACTCATGCCATTTTCCTTGTACTCTATCTACCTTACTGTAGTTTCCACTAAATAATGATCTAACATATCTGTTACTCCTCTAAAATGATGTACATCCACAGGTACATTACATTAATCTCTTTTCTACTAATACATAGTCAAACTGCAATCACTGCACCCTATATCATATCTCTTATACTTATTTATACCATCTCTCATCATAAGTGTAGGTATTACCTATTATCTAACCCCTTTCTAGACATAGCTCAATTAACCCTTAAACGGTCCAAACGTATATATATAGTAGTACTGCTACTGCCCAACGTATTTCGTTTATTTCCTGCCTCCAAATTTGGCATGATTGCCGAGATGCCTGGTCAGCATAGAATGGGTCTCAACACTCGGTGTGCACCATATTACAAAAATCTGGGACCACTTAGTGCCTTGTGGGAGCACCAGTTAAATTGAGAGCCAGCTAGAGCAAACACTGTGGCAAACACCAAGGATTCACTGATGTCATGTCATATTAACACTCCCCTTTGAAGTGGAAAGTGATGTCGGCAGGCTGGCAGGCCAGCTGGCTGCCTGCCTGCCTGGCCACCTGGCTGGCAAGCAGCTGGTTGGCCACCTGGCTAGCCAGCAGCTGGCTGGTCAGCTGGGTACCTGATTGGCTGTCTATCTCTGTCTGTCTGTATCTATCTCTGTCTCTATCTCACAGGAACACATTCGTAAATACAATTATACATAGTGTAAATTACCTAGGATAACTAAAAAAATCAAGACAAAGTGATATAATGTACTTGTGATCTGTGTAATACCAGTTGGTTTATGAGCTACTCTCTGAGACAAGCAGACAGAAAGACAAGTTTGCTTAACAAATAAAGGGAAGCAGTGTAAGCTCGTCAAATGTCATCACTGTAATTACTGGACTAATAAGAAGAGATAAGACTACCCCTCATCAAATGTCACCAGTTATCATTAGTGGAGATCAGATGAGATAAGGCAGTGACACACATCTTACATAATGGCTTCAAGGGAACTTTATTATTATTATCATTATTATGCACTATTATTATTATTATCATTATTATGCACTATTATTATTATTATTATTATTCACTCATTATTATTATTATTATTTTTATGCACTATCATTATTATTATTATTTGAGTACAATTTCAGTACCTAATATTACTGTCAGAACAAAGATTGGCTATGAAATCACAAGAACTACTATAAATTGTAATTCTCAAAATATAAAAATTATATAAAAAAAATAAAAAAAAGAAGGTATATCGGCAACAATTCTGCAAGCAGCAGGGCTCCTGTTGCTGTCAGGTGAGCATCCAGTGCCAACTTCTCCACCTCATATCTCGGTAACTACTCACCCTAATTTTTTTTTATCCGATAACACTTAAAAAAATGTGTTCTTTATTTCTATAAAAAAAAAAAAAAAAAATTTCAAAATATTCGGGGCACTGGGCGTGCGAACGTATATATACGTTTGGACCGTTTAAGGGTTAACTGTTTCCCCATTATCATATACCAGCGGCATTCCAAATTTACTTACTACCCCATCTACAAGTGTCTCACATTACAGCTTTAATTTTACCACATACCACAATGGGTATTTCCCACATCAAGGTAAGGCAACCAAAAGAAGCAAACACGTTCACCATCACTTGCTCCTTAACTGCCTTTCTGTACAAAATAATCAATGTATTACCTGTGACAATCTCTTGTCCATTTCAGTTACAGCTTTCTCAGCAGCAGTTTTCTGGATAAATGCACAGGCAATGCCTACATTCTCCTGACTGAGTGCAGCAGCCAACTGGTCCATCTGTTCCATTTGCTGGGGCAATTGTTGTTGGTTTGCCTGAATAAAAAGAAGAACTAAATTGATAATAATTTACTTATTTTGGTCATTAAAATTAAATATCCTATGTTACATATAACAAAAGAAGAACCACTTTCACCATCACTCATTCAATCTCTATACTTAACAATATGTGGTTGCAAGAGTTTAGGCCTAGCTCCTGGCCCTGCCCCTCAACTTGTTGCTTGCCAGATTCACTCTCTCCTGGCCACTTGGGCCCTATCATATTTTCTCTTAAAAGTATGTAGAGAGCCTGCCTTCACCACTTCAAAGATTATTCTTTACCCAACCACTCTGAGACTGAAGAAATAATTACACCTGTGACCCCAAGTAGTACCTGTTTCTCGCCTCTTTAACTGCCTGTCCCTTTGCTGACATCACAGTTTGGATGGCTCTCCTTCACAGTGCAGGCACTTTACCACCCACCTCCAGGACTCAAGTTGGGCTAACTAGTTTTCCTGAACCCCTTCATGCTACCTTGCTTGCACTAAAACATAACATCAGTCATGAAAACCACTTGATAGTAAAGTCATAAAAACCACTTGATAGTAGTCATAAAACCACTTGCTTCCATGCACTTTGGTCTAGAACACTCACACAGATTCGTTGGATGTCCAAGCCTCTAGCCCTCAAAACAACCTTTACCCCATCCAACCAAGCTTTCCTTGGATGACCCTACCCCTCCTTCCCTCTACCCGATTTATACACCTTCCTCTCTAAATTACCTCAACAGCCCCTCCTCAGCACTCTGAATACATCTACTTTCTCTATTTGCCCTACAATCTAATTTTCAATATATTGCCTAGAAATTTTGTTATCCTCATCACCAACCTTTTCAACTTGTCTTAAGAATTACCCAAATACAAATGGAAACTCTGGTCCCAACCATAACTCATTCCAAAACTCTGGTTGCGACCCAATTTGGTCGTGACCCGAACCTAATTTCCCCATTGGATTGTACGTAAATATGATTAATCTGTTCCAGACCCTACGAACTGTATGTAAATATTGTTTTTTAATATTTTTAAGCACAAAAATAGTTAATTATACCATAGAATGCACAGTGTAATAATAAGCTAAATGTAAAAACCTTGAATAACACTGACAAACCTTGAACAACAGAGAATACTAACATTGCATGAGTCCGTTCTAGACCCCTAGGAACCGTTTGCTGTAAACATTTTTTTTTAAGAGTTTTAAGCACAGAAAAAATAATCAAAGTTTGAAAAATCCTTAATTATACAAAATAATGCACAGTTTAATAGAGAAAAAACTAAATAAGAGAAAAAACATACTGTACACAACCAAGAAAACAAAATGAATTAAAAAACACATGAAATACAACACAAGGAGTTCACAGAGAATGAACGCACGTCTGACTGAGTCCAACTACAAGGCGAGCGTCTTTGTTAGGTGTACACAAGCAACAGGAAGTGGGAAAAATTGGCAAGTGCGAAAAAAATGGCACAATGTGAAAATTGGTGTGGCTGTGTTTGTTCGGCACCCGATTGTGTGTTTGTGACCAGATGCAAAAATTTGGCAAATTTTTGGTCGTGAACTAATTTGTTCATGTTCGGAAGCGTTCATGACCAGAGGTTCCATTGTACCTATGTCATCAGCAAAGAGCAAATGTGATGACTTGGCCATACATCTTGCCTAGCCTGTTGTTGTTGCAGCTACTGTTTGATACTGGTTGCAGTTATGGTGTTGCTGCTTTGATGCAGGCAGAGGTGCAGTTTGTTGCTACTGCTAATGCTAGCAACTTGCTGCTACCAGCAGTGCATGGTACATATCTTAGTATAGGGCACCCTCTTACTATGGCCTGTCAGCTCATATAGATTAAAGTGTCCATTTTGTCTGCCATGGTTAAAATACAGAAACAAGAAGGGATGAACACATTCAGGAAGACATGAGTAATGTTGGAATTTAGCAGGAAAGATGGCACTTGCTGAGCTGTTGAGAGTTTAACCCCTTTGGTGTCAGTGCCATATATATTACGGCTTTGAAACAAATGTCGGTCCCGTAATGTTACAGCAAACTTCTAGTGGCTTCAAATCTTGCAGGAGAAAGCTGGTAGACATACAGATGAGAGAATGGGTCTGCATGGTCAGTATGCACAGTATAAAAAAAATCCTACAGCAGACAGTGCATGAGAAAAAAAACCACAACTGTGTTCTTGGTTTGAAACAGCGAATTTGCGATGTATTTTTGTATGTTATTTATGGTTGTATTCTCGTTTTCTTGGTCTCATTTGATAGAATGAAAGATATATTACAGAAATAGAGGTAATTTTGAATGGTTTACTGACTAAAAGTAGCTTGAAATTGGGCTCAAATTAGAAGAAATGTTCAATTTTTGACGATGTTCAAGAGTAAACAAATCACGTCACATGCCCAATACACGTCAAGTGGTGGGTTTAATATGCATTCGTGAATGCGCTGATATTATTTATACAATTATTACAATTATGCAGTAGTCTGAATAACAGTAAATCATCTATTTTTTCTGTGAATAAAAATTCAAAATGAAAAGCAAGCCATGCCTGGAGACATGACTAATGAACAGAAAAAAATTTATTTTAGTGTCAGGCATGTCTGCATTGTTTTTTCTGGCCCCTATTTTGAAATTGGCCAAATTAGTAATTCCTGATCACTTTTTTTGTGTACTTGAAATAGGTAAATGAGCAGTTTCTTGTACTCAATCGATAGAAGAAAAGGAGTTCTAGTGAAATAGCTATGAGTATGGTAGACTGGAACAATGGAATTGGCAGAAAATAGGTCTCAAAGTGGGCAAAATCGCCGATGCGTAAATATAGCCGAGACCGCTAACTTTGCGACAGAGTAATTCCGTTAAGTTTTCCGTCAAATCTCGTACCTTTGGTTTCAATACCATAGGAAAAAGATTATCACTTCATGTGGATGTGGCCACTCACATCCAACCCCATGGAATTCCCCAAAGCCACAATAGATTCCACAACTGGCATAGGGTTGTCAGGGTCAGCCTCAAACCCCTCAAAATCTTTGTCGAAGACACAATCTGGCCACAATTTTCGCCAAGCAGAGTTCATTGTCCTGGAAGTCACTCCCTGCCAAGCCTTATCTATAAGGCTTATGCAATGGAGGATAGGGAAGTGATCTTTCCAGAATTCTCTTAGGGTCAAATGAGTGTCTGAGGTCACATCAAAGCACCTTTGAAACATTACTTTGGTGTAGATTTTTTTGAAGTTTGAAATTATCTGCTGGTCCATGGGCTGGATGAGAGGAGTGGTATTAGGGGGCAAGAACTTCACTGTGATGAAACGAAACTCCTCCACCTTTTGGTCATCCAAGTCTGGAGGATGAGCAGGAGCATTGTCCATTACCAGGAGGCACTGGAGTGGAAATTTATTTTCCAGGAGGTATTTCTTCACACTCGGGCCAAACACTTCATTGAACCATTCAAGGAAAATGTCCCTCGTGACCCATGCCTTACTGTTAGCCTTCCACATCACACACAAATTACTCTTGGCGACACTGTTTTTCTTGAACACTCTTGGGATTTTCAGAATGATACACCAGTAAAGGCTTCACTTTGAAATCCTCACTAGTGTTAGCACAGAGCAAGAGAGTTAGTGTCTTGGCAGTGCCTTTTCCTCCTGCATGATGTAGGTCCTCTTTGGCATTTTCTTCCAAAAGAGGCCTGTTTCGTCACAATTGAACACTTGTTGGGGGACGAATCCTTCAGCCTCTACATAGTCTTTGAATTCCTGCACATATTTTTCAGCCAAATGTTTGTCTGAACTTGCAGCCTCACCATGCCTTACAACACTGTGTATGCCACTTCGCTTCTTGAAATTTTCGAACCAGCCTTTGCTGGCCTTAAATTCACTAACATCAGCACTGGTTCCAAGCATTTTCTTTACGAGATCGTTATGCAACTGCCTTTCCTTTTCACAAATTATCGACTGCATAACACTATCTCCTGCTAACTGTTTTTCGTTGATCCACACCAACAACAAATTCTCAACATCTTCGAGTAATTGCAATCTCTCTTTTGTGAGCATATTTACCCTTTTCGCAACAACAGCTTTCTTGATTTTGTTTTTCTTCACCACGATCAAAGCAATGGTTGTATGGGGCTTCCCATACATCCTGGCAAGATGGGCCACACGCACACCACTTTCATATTTTGCAATGATTTCTTTTTTGATTTCTATCGTGTTTCTCACCTTTACCAAAGGGCTGGCACTAGCTTTCTTTTGGCCCATGGTGGCTTATTTAGCAGCTGCAAGCACAAACAAGAATGAAATATTATGAAATGTATCGTATGAACGCATGGGGTGACGGTCAATCACTGATAAACAATGCCACACATTGACTGTGAATCATGTGTGGGGCCGCTTGTACGTGTTCGGAACGAACGACTATTATCAAGGCAAATGACGAACTCCAAGGCTATATTTTGATGAAAAAACGTTATGAAAATTTTGAACTCCAAGGCTTACGATAATCGAGGGTGCACTGTATATACAGTAGGGCCCCGCTTTACGGCATTTTGCCTTATGACATTCTGCTAATACGGAGATTTCAAATTAAAAACAAAACTCTCTATACGGCAACCCGTCTAATACGCCACCCGGTTTGTTTACATTCTCAGAGAGCATATCTCTATTATGTTTGGAAACTTTCCAAAATTTCAAGTGTTTTAAAGTAATTGCATACATATTTTATATGTACTCTGATAAACCATACCACAGGTGGGATTCGAACCAGCGGTCAGAGTCTCAAAACTCCACTCTCTCTGACCGCAGGTTCGAACCCCACCCATGGTATGGTTTGTTTGCAATCATGTCATGATTTCGTGAGTCATGTACTCTGATAATTATACTTATGTGTACCTGTACCTAAATATACTTACACACTGTGCTGGCATGCAGGTACACATTAAAATCACTAAGAGTGCCCCTCTAGTCTTAAAGCCATAGTAATACTAATACGTAGTATGTAATAACAATCACTCTTGGGTACATTAAATGTCTTATTTTACATTAATATAGACATTTTCATTAATCCATCTACGATATTTTTTTCAAAATTATTCATTACTTCTCCCTTCGTTTATGATGGCATCTTAAGGTAGTTGTTAGAAAGGATTAAACTCAGTGAAAGAAGGTACAGTGGACCCCCAGTTTTGGTGATTTTTTCGTTCCAGAATGCTGTTCAAGTGCCATTACCAAATGAATTTATTCCCATAAGGAATAATGTAAATTAGACTAGTCCTTTTAGACCCCCAAAAATACACTTACAAAAGCATTTACAAAAATACACTTACATAATTGTTCGAGTTTGGAGCATCACGAACACCGGGGGTCCACTGTATGTCGATGGTAATAATATGGCTCTGGGCCGAATTAAATATTGCATAGTTATGTAGGTAGGTGCAGCTATGTAGCCAGGCAGACTACATAGCTACATCTACCGGCAACCTACACCTGACTTCCTACAAATAACTACTACTCACCTCTCATCCTACATTAAGACTACACATATTTTAAGGTAAATAATGAATGTAATGTGTATTATTTTACTTTTTAGTGTTTTTAATGCCTAGTTCTATTACTAACTTAATAGTGGTCCCTCGTGTTTCGGTGATTCTGAATATCGGTGATTTCGAGTTTCGAGCGCTTTTTCGGTCAATGTTTTCCTTGTGTATCGGTCATTCCCTCGTGTATCGGTCCGTACCAGACCTGTCCGCCTGCCCGTGCTTGCACACCTCGCCGTGCAGGACACCAGTCTAGCATTATTTACCATTGAGAGAACATTACCCAGCGTGCTCTTTCAAACATTCACAATAAATTTATTGTTTATTGGTGGTTTAGTGATTGTCACTGCGAAATAAGTCACCATGGGTCCAAAGAAGCTTCCTAGTGGCACCCCTGTGGTGAAGAAAGTGAGGAACACCATCAAAGTGACGAAGGAGATTGGAGAAAAATATGAGAGTGGCGTACGTGTAAGTGAGCTTGCCAGCATGTACAACAAAAACACATCTACTATCACCTCTATCCTGGCAAAGAGAAAAGAAATCAAGGAAGCTAATGTTGCAAAAGGTGTTGATATGTTAACGAAAAATAGATCGAAAACAGCGGATGAGGTTGAGAAGTTGTTGGGGGTGTGGATCAATGAAAAACTGATACCAGGTGATAGTATTTCCACGGCGATAATTTGTGAAAAGGCAAGGCAGTTGCACGCAGATCTTGTCAAGACAATGCCTGCAACCAGTGGTGATGTGAGTGATTTTAAAGCCAGCAAAGGCTGGTTTGAGACATTTAAGAAACGTACTGGCATACACAGTGTTGTGAGGCATTGTGAGGCATGGTGAGGCAGCCAGCTCAGACAAACGTGCAGCTGAAAAATTTGTGCAGGAATTCAAGGGGTTCGTAGACACTGAAAAATTCGAACCCCAACAAGTGTTTAATTGTGATGAAACAGGCCTCTTTTGGAAGAAAATGCCAAACAGGACCTTCATTACTCAGGAGGAAAAGGCACTGCCAGGACACAAGCCTATGAAAGACAGGCTAATTCTCATGTTGTGTGGTAACACGAGTGGGGATTTTAAAGTGAAGCCTTTACTGGTGTATCACTCAGAAAATCACAGACCCTTCAAGAAACACAATGTTAACAACAATAATTTGTGTGTGTATTGGAAGGCTAACACCAAGGCATGGGTCACTAGGGAAATTTTCGTGGAATGGTTCATTGGAGTGTTTGGCCCTAGTGTGAAGAAATACCTCCTGGCAAAGATATTGGGACTCAAGTGCCTCCTGGTACTGGACAATGCTCCTGCTCATTCTCACAACTTGAAAGACTATTTGTCTGATGAGTTCAGTTTCATCACAGTGAAGTTCTTGCCTCCTAACACCACTTCTCTCATCCAGCCTATGGACCAGCAGGTCATTTGTAACTTAAAAAAACTGTACACTAAAGCAGTGTTTGAAAAGTGCTTTCAAGTGACCTCGGACAATGAGTTGACCCTAAGAGAGTTCTGGAAAGATCACTTCAATATCGTCCATTGCATAGGCCTTATAGGTAAGGCTTGGCAGGGAGTGACTTTCAGGACTTTGAACTCTGCTTGGAGACCACTGTGGCCGGATTGTGTTGAAAAGAGGGATTTTGAAGGATTTGAGGCTGACCCTGACGACCCTGTGCCTGTTGTGGACTCTATTGTGGAATTGGGCAAGTCCCTGGGGTTGGAGGTGAGTGGTGAGGATGTGGAAGAGTTGGTGGAGGAGCACAGGGTAGACCTAACCACTGAAGAGTTGAAAGAGCTTCATCAGGAACAGCATCAGATGACATTTAAGGAAATTGATTCAGAGGAGGAGGATGGACAGGGCGAGGTGCCTTCTTCACAGATTAAGGAAATTTGTTCCAAGTGGAACGATGTGCAAAGTTTTGTTGAACAATTTCACCCTGAGCAAGCTGAAATATGCCATTTCTGCAACTAGTTTAGTGACAGAGCCATGTTGCACTTCAGGAAAATGTTAAAGAGGCCCCAGAAACAGAGCACTCTTGACCGTTATTTTTCGAGGCAGAGGTCCAGTGACTCTCAAGCTGGTCCTAGTGGCATTAAAAGAAAAAGAAGAGAAGTAACCCCAGATAAGGACTTGTTACCCGAAGTCCTTATTGAGGGGGATTTCCCTTCCAAACACTAACCCCTCCCCCTGTCCTCCTCCCTATCTTCCAGATGCCAGCAACTCTCTTCAATAAAGCTAAGTAAATGTTATTTATTATTTCTTCTTCTTTCAACACGTCGGCCGTTTCCCACCGAAGCAGGGTGGCCCAAAAGAAAAAACGAAAGTTTCTCCTTTTACATTTAGTAATATATACAGGAGAAGGGGTTACTAGCCCCTTGCACCCGGCATTTTAGTCGCCTCTTACGACACGCATGGCTTACGGAGGAAGAATTCTGTTCCACTTCCCCATCGAGTATTTATTATTTATGTATTTATTATTATTTTGTGTTAATAATGTTAGTTTGTGTATGTAAAAGTATAGTTAATCTTTACAAAATTAATTTTTTGTGAATATTTTTGGGTGTCTGAAACGGATTAATTGTATTTACATTATTTCTTATGGGAAATAAGGTTTCGAGTTTCGAGTAATTCGAGTTAAGGTCTAGCTCCTGGAACGGATTATGACCGATAGTCGAGGGACCACTGTATAAGTTAGTGTAAACTTGTTGTCTGGCAATTATAAGCATTTATAAGTAGAAAAAATGGAGTTCTGCTTTCCGGTGATGCCTGCTTTCCGGCAGTAGCCTGGAACCTAACCTGCCGTATAAGTGGGGCCCTACTGTACTGTATTTTCATGAATGAGTTTATTTCTAAATTTCCTTCTTACTGTTTCTTTGGTCTGGTTTGGCTACTATCTATTTTATGCATTATTCTCTGTGCATTCACAAGTTTGTAAGACAAAAACAACCTTCCTACTCAGCTGGGTCGACAGCTGTGCTACACTGATTGCATATTGGTAAAGCTGCATACTTTTTGCCTAAAAAAAAAAAAAAAGACCCTCACATGTCAAGAAACACTGCTATGAAGCTCCCTCTGGAGCAGGTAATGAAGCCTTATCATCACTTGTATAAAATACTGAAGGATACAAGAGAGTTAACCCTTTCAAGGTTTCGGCCGTACTAGTACGGCTTACGCGCCAGGGTTTTCGTCGTACTAGTACGCCTAAATTCTAGCGCCCTCAAATCAAGCAGAAACAGGCTGTTAGGCCTAGATGTGAGAGAATGGGTCTGTGCGGTCAGTGTGCGCAGTATAAAAAAAAATCCTGCACCACACAGTGCATAATGTGGAAAAAAAAAACTCTGACCATGTTTTTGGTTTAAAACAGCGACTTTGCAGTCTATTTTCGTATGGTATTTATGCTTGTATTCTCGTTTTCTTGGTCTCATTTGATAGAATAATGATATATTACAGAAATAGAGATAATTTTGACTGGTTTACGATGACAAGTACCTTGAAACTGAGTGCAAAGTAGCGAAAATGTTTGATTTTGGCCGATGTTGAAGAGTAAACAAATCACACCATGTGTCCAATACACATCAACTGGCGAGTCTAATATTCTTGCACAAGTGCGCTGATATTATATATACCATTTTTACAATGATGCAGTTGTATACATAACAGTAAATCTTCTATTTTTTGTGAGAATAAAAATTAAAAATGGAAAGCAAATGTAAGAGGGGCCTGGAGATGTGACTAATGAACAGAGAAGATGTTATTTTAGTGCCAGGAATGTCTGCCTTATTTATTCTGGACCCTATTTTGAAATTGGCATTCTTTGAAATTTGTGTGAAATTGGCCAAATTGCCATTTTCTGACCACTATTTTGGTTAGTTGAAATTGGTAAATAGGCGGTTTCTTGGACTCAATCGATAGAAGAAATGGAGTTCTAGCGAAATAGCTATAATTTTAGTTGACTGAAACATTGGAATTTGCCGAAAATATGGCTCAAAGTGGGCGAAATCGCCGATGTGTAAATGTCATCGATACCGCTAACTTCGTGAAAGCATAATTCTGTTAGTTTTCGATCAAATTTCATAATTTTGGTGGCGTTATGATCAGAAAAAGAATCTCTATCATTTCATAAAAAATAATTTATTTTTTTCCGAAAAATTTGCTACCCTGAGAACGAGTTTGGGAGAGAGCCTTGCGACCCTGAAAGGGTTAAAACACATTACAGCCTCTCCTCACTTAGCGACGTACTCATTTAGCGACACCTCGGACTTACGACGGGCTCTCTGACCACTTATCATACCTAAATAATGTATATTAGAGCTGATTTCCTCTATTCTGTTTATTTCAATAAACAGTACACTACTGTATAAACTTTCAAAAATATACCAGAAATGTTATAAATGGTGCAAAGGTGACATTAACCCTTAAACTGTCCACACGTAGATCTACGTTCACTTGTGTAGCGCTCCAAACGTAGATCAACGTTTTATTTTTCCTGCCTCCAAATTTGACACGACTGGCCTGAGATGCCTGGTCAGTATACAATGGGTCTTAACACTCGGTGTGCGCAGTATTAAAAAAATCCGGGACCACTTAGTATTTTGTGGGAGCACTAGTTCAATTGAGCGCCAGCTAGAGCAAATAGCATGGCAAACACCAGGGATTCACTGATGTCATGTTCTGTTAACACTCCTCTTTTAAAAGGGACGCAACCCTATCTGTAGCGCACGGATAGGAAAATAATATGAAAAATATGGAAAATCAGTTTTGTTTACAGAAAAATAGTTTAAGAATCTGGCAACATTTTGGTGAAAATCCCATTGTAATATGATGTTTCTAAAGCAAATTATAGCTATTTCAAAACATATTATCTTACGACGCCAGATTAATTTTTGTTTTTTTCTTAATTTTTTGTTTATTTTTCTTTCTAATACACTAAATTTACCACTCAACATCATGTACAGTGTGGGAGGGGCTTATTGCAGAGGTGGGAGGAGCCAAGAGGAAGCTAAGGACGATGATAATTGCTTGATCACCAGTTTAGGAGTCGCCAACAAATATCTTTATACTGATGCTATTACTAACACACTTTATCTACTTATACCATTTATTCAATAATGATATCAGACATAAGATATATAAGATAAAAGCATAATAAAGACGGACAAAATAATAATGTGTCATATTATACCGGAGAGTGCAAGCATCGGAGACCTTTATCTAGCCATGTTCCTGCTTATAAATATACTGTAGGGCCCTACTTATATGGCAGGTTAGGTTCCAGGCTAGCGGCTTAAAGCAGAACCCCATTTTTCCATTCCCCACTTACTAAATAATGTCGCAGAGCCAACTATATGTAGTTAACTTAAAGCTTGTATTAATTTGTTAGCACTTTACACTAAGGCATAATGAAACAACACAAATAAAAAGTAAGATACAATACACAGCATTAAAAACACAATAAAAGTAAGATACACACGAGTACCTTATGAGAGGTGAGTGGCAGGGTATTGTCTAAAAGAAGTAATACATTAAAAAGAATTTTCTTTTCCTTGCAGTAAGCCTCAACTGTAGGCTTAAAATAGTCTGTGAACCAATTTATGAAAAGATCAGTAGTCATCCAAGCTTTCAAATTGGATTTATAATAAACAGGGAGGCTACCTTTTGCATAGTTCTTTAGGGCCCTAGGATTCTCTGAGTGATAAATTATCATAGGGTTTAACTTGCAATCCCCAGCAGCATTAGCTCCTAGCAAGAGTGTTAGCTGACACTCTTGGGTTATCCTGGGTTCTCTACACATATGCTGCTATATGTAACTGTATTTGATGGCTATCTCAGCGATCAACATATACCTTACACACACAACCCGCACATATAAAAAAGAGAGGAGCTTACGACGATGTTTCGGTCCGACTTGGACCATTTACAAAGTCGTAAGCTCCTCTCTTTTTTATATGTGCGTGTTGTGTTTGTATTGTTCCAGTCACGGTATTGTGCCTTTTTTTTGTTATTTATGTTATGTAACATATACCTTGTTAGTAAGTTTATTCAGGTATACACATATACAGTTACATAGATTATCATACATAGCAGAATATGCGTAGCGAACCAAGGATAACCCAAAAAAGTCAGTTCACTCAGTTTAATCATTTCTAACTTGGCACTTAAAGTAAGAGGCTTACGACTCTTCTTTTTATCAAAACTAAGCTTAGACGCCATAGTCAATGAAAGCCAACTAGTTAACGAAAGAGTAAACGAGAGAGAGAACGAGAGAGAGAACGAGAGAGAGAACGAGATACGGAGTTCAGACAAGGTAAAAACAAACTGAACAGATAGTGGGCGATCACTTTGTCAGGCGAAATGAATGCTATTAATACGTATCCACTTTTAGTTCATTCACATACGTTTGTAAGAGTTTGTGAAACTTTTACCTCAAAATAATTTTTTTTATAATAATAATAATTACCTCACAATACAAATACTACTCTTACATTGTGTACAAGTTGTAAAAGTTAGTACAGAATAAACAAACAGCAACACACTCTACAGTTATCCCTCAGTGTTTGACTAGAGAAAACGTAATTCTTCCGACACTCCTACAAAGTCGCTTGGTAAACAAATCTCATATTTGTCAATTTTTATTCTGTGGGTGTATGTATCATGTTTATATGCTATGTAACGTGTTTTTTAAATAAGATTGAAGAAAATATCATAGATGGATTAATGAAAATATCTATATTTACATAAAATAAGACATTTAATGTGCCCAAGAGTGATTATTATTAGTATTATGTAATGTTTTCCCTCCACCCGGCAACACCACCTTCATAGCATATAAACAGCATGTTTATAAGACTCACGAAATCGTAATGACACGATTGCAAACAAACCATACCACGGGTGGGGTTCGAACCCGCGGTCACAGAGTCTCAAAACTCCAGACCGTCGCGTAAGCCACTGGGGGGGACTTGAGCTAGAGTTCATCATGGCCATGCTAGCGGGAGATTCATCTGTAAAAACTTGCATGGTGTAGAAATATACCTAGTTGGATGAATCTTATTGAAGCTAGCTGGCCCAGTGGCTTACGCGACGGTCTTGAGTTTTGAGACTCTGTGACCGCGGGTTCATACCCCACCCGTGGTATGGTTAGCATGTTTATATGCTTTGTAACGTGCTTCTTATATAATTTTGAAGAAAATATCACAGATGGAGTAATGAAAATGTCTATATTAATGTAAAATAAGACATTTAATGTGCCCAAGTGATTATTATTAGTATTACGTAATGTTTTCCCTCCGCCCGGCAACCACACCTACATAGCATATAAACAGCATGTTTATATGCTATGTAACGTGTTTCTTATATAATTTTGAAGAAAATATCATAGATGGATTAATGAAAATGTCTATATTAACCTAAAATAAGACATTTAATGTGCCCAAGAGTGATTATTATTAGTACAGTGGACCCCAGAGTTACGAGCACCCCGGAAATCGTACAATTATGTAAGTATAATATTGTAAGTGCTTTTGTAAGTGTATTTTTGGGGGTCTGAAATGGACTAACCTACTTGACATGATTTCTTAAGGGAGTAAATTCGTTCAGTAATGGCATTTGAGCAGGCTTCTGGAATGAATTTTGCTCGTTACTCGGGGTCCACTCTATTACGTAATGTTTTCCCTCTGCCCGGCAACCACACCTACAGAGCATATAAACAGCATGTTTATATGCTATGTAATGTGTTTCTTATATAATTTTGAATAAAATATCATAGATGGATTAATGAAAATGTCTATATTGACGTAAAATTGGACATTTAATGTGCCCAAGAGTGATTATTACATAATAAGAGAGATGTGCTCACGGAAAATGTAAACAAACCGGGTGGTGGGCGCTGTATCTGAAAGACGCTCACCATATACAAAAGTTTTGGTCATAATTTGAACTCGCTGTATGAACGGAACGCCAAAAGGCGAAACGCCAAAAAGCGGGGCCCTACTGTACGGTTTTCTCTATTACCTCACTGGTGTACTCAAAGAAAACGGTGTTTTAATATGGGAAACAATAACAAATCACTTAAAATGTGTAGAAAAAGCCCAAAATAGCGCGATTTTCATGAATCTTTTGATGTAAATGAGGCGTGAGTGCGTTTCTGCAATTATCTCAAAAGTAAGATTTTGGCCTATTGCTTGAAGTTACTCCATTATTAATGATTAGATTGAAATGATTTTCACATGAAACATAAAACAAAGTGTGTTTGAATTTAGTGTGTAAGCAAATTTAGAATATCTCAAATATTTTTTATTTTGTGGGGGGAGGGAATAAAAAGGCAGATATTTTAGTGTGAAAAGCCTACAAAATGTTTTTTTTTTTCGGCATGAAGATAGGCAATATTACATTGTTTTCATATGAAGTTCGGGTTAGACGTATTCTACGAGTGGGGAGTGTCCCCAGCACCGCTAGACCAGAAGAAGTGGCTGCCATATTTCATAATCAGTAAAAAAAAAAATTCTCAGTTGTTTGTTGGCCGATCTTACTGAAACTTACTCACATCATTTTAAATACACACTTCTAAACGTATACCAAAAAGGAAAAAAATCGGAAAGTGATGGATGTGGCCACAAGTGGTTGAGGAAATATCTGTGTCTATATCTCTGTCTATCTCTTGTCTCTCACAGGTACACAAGTACAGTTATTATAGTGTAAATTACCTAGGATAACCCAAAAATTCCTGGCAAAGTGCTATACAGTGTTTGTAGATATAAGGCATAAATAAGCATGATGCAAGTAATACGCATTTTCACTTGCTCAGGAATCAGGGAGAGGCTCGTAAACCTGATGGTTTACGAGCCGCTGCCTGAGACAGAGACAAGCAGACAGAAAGACACATATACAGGCAGACAGACAGACACACTCAGGCAGACAGAAAGACAGATAAGCAGAACTAGACAGATAGACAGATAAGCAGATGGATAGACAGACAGACAGACATGCTTGTGTGTAACAATGAAAACAAACAAAGCCAGGGTTTCTTGGAACAGTGCACATTCATCAAGTATCACTGTGTTGTCTGCAGTTTACTGACACTTGTCATAACACCATGCTTCAAGGAGTTTCATATATACTCCAGCATGTCTAAAACATTGCTGAGACCTATAAATACTTTGTATATATTTCTAGACAATAGTAAATGACCATGGCAGGTGAAAATGTTCACCTCTCAGTGTGTTTGTGACTGAGTACTATTTCAGTACCTAATATTAATGTCAGAACAAAGATTTGCTATGAAATCACAATAACTATTATAAATTGTAATTATCAGAACATAAAAAATATATATGTAAATTAAAATGAAAACAAGAAAAAAAAAGGTATATCGGCAACACTTCTGCAAGTGGCAGAAGTCGATGTTGCCGTCAGGTGAGAATCCAGCACCAACTTCACAGGCTTATATCTCGGTAAGTACAGTGGACCCCCGGTTTACGTTATTAATTCGTCCCAGAATGCTGTTCAAGTACCGTTACGAAACGAATTTGTTCCCATAAGGAATAATGTAAATTAGATTAGTCCTTTTAGACCCCCAAAAATACACTTACAAAAGCACTTACAAAAATAAACTTACATAATTGTTCGAGTTTGGAGCCTAACGTAAACCAGGGGTCCACTGTACTGACTTTAATTTTTTTTATCCTATAACATGTAGAAAAATGAGCTCATTAAATTTTTTTTTTTTCAAAATATTCGGAGCGCTACGCAGGTGAACGTAGATCTACGTTTGAACAGTTTAAGGGTTAAAACATTATCAAAGATGGTTGACACAAACTCACTTAGCGACGAATTCATTTAATGACGTGATATCAGGAACGGAACTCCGTCGTTAAATGAGGAGAGGCCGTACAGAATTTCTAAGTACTCCAGTACAACTATCAATTAACAGCTGTGCATCAACATCAACAAAGGATCACCAACCATCTAAGTCAACCCAAGAACCACAAACATCCACCTTGGCCCACTAAGGCCACAACCACCCTCTCCAATCCAAGATTTTTAAGCACCAGCAACCTGATATAAGGTAAGAAATATTATTTTATGTGATCTTTTTTAACAACACGTACTCTTCTATTTCACAGCAAAGGTATTGAACAGTGCCACATCAACTATAATGTTGGATAAGAAAACTATCATTTCTGAAGTATATCAAGAAATTAACCCTTTGACTGTTTTGGTCGTATAGTATATACGTCTTACGAGCCACTGTTTCGGACGTATATATACAAATTCTAGCAGCTTCAAATCAACGAGAAAGCTGTAGGCTACATATGAGAGAATGGGCTGTGTCAGTGTCGCTGTATAAAAAATCCTGCAGACGCAGTGCATAATGAGAAAAAACTGACCGTGTTTTTGGATTAAAATGCCGAGTTTCAGGTGTATTTTCATATAGTATTTATGGTTGTATTCTCTTTTTCATGGTCTCATTTGATAGAATGGAAAACATACTACAAAATGGAGATAATTTTATTAGTTTCATAAGAAACGTACCTTGAAATTGAGCTCAAATTAGGAAAATGTTCGATTTTTGCCAATGTTCAAGAGTAAACAAATCACGCCAGCCTCCAATACACATCAACTGGTGAGTCTAATATTGTTTCACAAGGACACTGATATTATTTATACCATTTTTACAATATTGCAATAGTTGCATAACGTAAATCTTCTATTTTTGTGGAATAAAAACAAAATGAAAGCAAAGTAATAAAGAGGGCCTAAAGACGTGACTAATGAACAGATAACATCTTATTTTAATGCCAGGAATGTCTGCATTGTTTATTCTGGACCCTTTTTGAAATTGACAACTTTTATTTTGATGAAATTGGATACATTGCCAATTTCTGACTACTTTATTGGGTAGTTGAAATCGGTAAATTGGTGGTTTCTTGTTCTCAATCGATAGAACAAATGCAGTTCTAAAGAAATAGCTATGAGTTTGGTCGACTGGAACAATGGAATTGGCCGAAAATAGGGCTCAAATTCGGCGAAATTGCCGATGCGTATATATTGCCGAGATAACTAACTTCTCGAGAGCGTAATTCCGTAAGTTTTCCATCAAATTTCATACTTTTGGTGTCATTACCATAGGGAAACGATTCTCTATTATTTCATAAGAAAAAAATAATTTTTTTTTTTCGAAACTTTTGCGTCAACAGGAGACTCCTCAGGATTAGGGGTTGCGACAGTCAAAGGGTTAAAGAACTTGTGTGGTTTTTTTTTTTTTCCCATGTGTTATTCAAAGTGTAAACCCTAATTCCATATCTGGCACTGACTTCCAGGAATCTAACCTGCATGAATTATGGGAGTCTTCTATACATGATGGCCATACTAAGCCGATATATATATTACAAGTGTTTAGCAGTTCCTTTTTGTTAAGTCACTGTAATGCTCTTTTTCTTAATGGTTCCATTCTACAGGTGAACTACTGCAATGCATTAAAGGAAAGTTGACAAGGAAATTCCAATGAATAGAGAGAAATGTGGCTATATAAGTGGCATGTATAAATAATAGGTTATAAATTGCTACACATGATCCTTGTTTAAGTACAAAATATCCAAAGAACCATGAGTATTTATATCCTCACAATACCAATTTAAATATGTTTGTCAAAGAAATTCTGATTTCTCCCATTCATCTGTTCCCTAAAAATTCTCCAACTCTTCTAATACAGTGGTACCTTGACTTATGAGTTTAATTTGTTTTGTGACCGAGCTAGTAACTCAATTTGCTTGTATATCAGATCAATTTTCCTCAATGAAATTAAATGAAATGCCATTAATCCATTCCAGCCCCCAAAAACACTCCAGGGGCAGGAGAAAATACTTCAATATAACACTAATATAAACTCTATGGCTTATTTATCTATCAGAATTCATCTAATATGACATAATAAACACTAAGTAACCTAGAAACATGATATATACTCTAGAATTAATAAAATAGGCCATAATATGGCGAGTGTCCAGGACCAGTCCGAGCATATAAAATCATTACTGCTGCTCCTTATAACGTGTTCTTTGGTACTGGGTAAGAGAAAACGGAGTTTTTGAGAGGCTAACTGCACTAGATCACTAGTGCAGTGATATATGAATATCTCGGAAGTAAGTTATTGACTTATTTCATGAAGCCCACCATTTATTATTGAAGTAAATGCAATAATATTGACAGGAATCATAAAAAAATTATTGTTCTACAATTGGCTTGTGGAATATTGGAAATATTCCAAATATTTTGGGATTTGTGTGGGAGTAAATGGCAAGATATTTTGCAAATATTAAAAGCTTAGCAACTTTATTTTTTTGTAGAATAATTTAAGATAATTACACGATTACCTCCAATGAGAACATCGCACTAGCCATTTAGGCCGGGGTTCTTGCCAAATGTCATTTTCAGTAAATATTTTTTTTTTTGCTCATAACTCAGATTTTGGCTCGCAACTCAAAAGCAAAAAACTGACCAAGCGACGGCTCGTAACTCGGATAACGTGTAAGTTGGGGCACTCATAAGTCAATGTACCACTTTATTTAATAAATTATTCACTTTCACTGCTTTCATGAGGCCTGGTCACAGACCGGGCCGCAGGGGTGTTGACCCCTGGAGCTCTCTCCAGGTCTCCAGGTAAACTCATACTGACATTTATTCTGCATGGTACAAATTGAAATGTGTCCACAAGTTACACTGAAGGTATCAAGAAAGGTTGATTAGTAACACTACTGTACACAAAAAGACAGACAGATAAAAAATACTAGTCATGGGTATGAGACAACACAACCTTTTCCTTCACAACACTACTAATGGGAATAAATGATGTCCATAGCCTAATCATTCAGAAAGAGCACCACTGTGCCAATGAAATTCTTAAAATTAGCATTATACATACTCTTGAAAATGCTTGCAACATTCCCTGCTTGATATTTTTGGTAATGTTAGTGGCAAGATAATCTCGACAAGTGATCATTGCCATTGCCGCTGTCAGGTTTCGAACCATATGGTGAGTCGCAGCACGCATCCGAGATTCATCTGGATCTAGAGAGAAGTCCTTCTTAATGATGTGCTCAGCAGTGGTGATGGCAATCTTGATGCTACGCTCCATTACTGCAGCAACAATTTCTTGGACAGCCATGTCTACAGCATGACGAACTAACTGTTTTAACTGTGCATTATTCGCAATACCACAAACCTGCAAAGCAAATAATATACAGATGAACAATGTTAGCCACCATATACATACATCCCAAGCAGCTTTTACAAGGCTAACTGACATGCAGAGAATTCAGTAAAAGTAAATATACAAGCAAATACACAAAGAATTATATCAATAATGTTTTTTTTTTAAACTGAAACTTCTTTCTCCTGGGAGTGGCAGACTTAAAAAAAAAAATCTAGATTTCA
This sequence comes from Cherax destructor, assembly GCA_009830355.1. Classification (NCBI taxonomy): domain Eukaryota; kingdom Metazoa; phylum Arthropoda; class Malacostraca; order Decapoda; family Parastacidae; genus Cherax; species Cherax destructor. The sequence continues at coordinate 165,300 of WNWK01001541.1, read as the reverse complement.
CAAATTGGTAGACCCTTAGAGGTACATCCGAAATCATAGAAAAACTTTTAATATGTTACTTTGGTTACCTTATGTATAACAACTGCCAACTGTTTGCATTGGTGGCAAAATATGAAAAGAATGAACACATGAGCACATCATAAGAGTACATTTATAACCAATAAGGAAAATGCACAAGAAAAAGTACACTTATGAGAAATAAAAATGTTTAAGTGAGAAACAATGTTACTTTAATAGAAAGGGGAAGCAACGAAAAAATGAACACACACCTGTTCTGTGGGCTTTATCTTTAAATATGATAAACATTAAAACAGACAACTATTGTCGAGAAAAGACAAATGGATCAATCATGGTAAGGCTGCTGTTAACTCCATATCTGGTTGCACTGTATACAGTACATTGAAAAATGTGATTGCTAATTTCATGGCAGTGATCTGAGTGCTGTAACAAGGCTAAAGAAAAATGAGCCAGACCTTGCCACAACTCTATCTTAAGAGTTCTAAATGACATCAGTCATGTGGGTGTAAGTGAATGGCCTCTTGGGTACAAAGTCATAGGATTTAAAACACCCTGGACATTACCAAAGAGATTTTTCTTTAGTAACTTGTCAGGTAGGGGTATAAAGTCAGTGGAAGTTCATCTGTAAATCTGAGCTAGTGTTGCATGCATGCTTGTATGTCTTTTTATTAATTTCTGATAATGTAGCTTTCAAAATGATGGCCATGCTGATAAACTATTGAGTTGTGTAACTGCTCTTATTGAGCAAGAGAGCTAGTGTCATTGAAATGGTTAATAGCACTATAGTCCCTCACTTGGGGTTCTACTCTTGGTACACTAGATATCAAACAAACTTTCCCCAATGCTCTGCATATTCAGGGGTGCTACCTAGGGAGTGCCAGAGGCCATCAGTCTTATTTATTACTCTCACAGCTCCCTCTGATCTTACCCATGTAGAGCAAACAATTAGCTGAGTTAGAACACTTCCAAAGTCCTAGATTAATGATACGTATACTGTCTACAAAGTCCTTTTCCAGTTTCAATATCTTTTGTCAGCAAACGAGTACCCTATGAAAATAAAATTTCCAGCATACAATAAAGTTAATTCTTTCAGTAGAAATGTGCCAAAGTATTAGTATTAATGAGTATCCACTACTTTTGATGGTATTAGTATATGTGGGCATCGGCCAGTTTTGATGGTGTAGGTATCAGCCTAAACTTGAGTATCGGTATCATCCAAACCCTATTTTTTTTATACAGCTGCACAGCTGTGCCACAGCTGTGTTTTGGCCAGCAAATTCAATACGACTTTCCAATGCCATCACTTATTCTAGCACTTTAGTGTTTTAATATTAATTGCTGGTATCTGGAAAACAATCTTTCGCAAACTACCACAGGAAGAAGAGGTCTAAAAGTTAAGATATCAGTGTAGCCAGGAATCATCTGATAGGGCCATCATGCCCAATCCATCTCCAGGAAACTTCATGCTACAATAACTATGCTATTGAATGCAGAGAAATGCTTTTTCATGTCTTTTATCATACTGTTGTTATAATTTTTTTAAATAAAACAAGGATTTGGTAGACACACCAAGTCCTTTTTGTGTAATGTACAACATACAGTGTTGTACATTACACAATCTATAGTGCTTCTGACTACAGTGACATTCATTATGACTACACATGATTGCCCAAGATATAAGGGTTAAAGAAGCATTTTACCATATGCTAATGTTTATGATGTTGAGCTTCGCTCTGCTGCTAAGGAGCTAGCAAGCTTGTTAACTCATATGAATGGTTCAGTAATCACTATGGCTTGGTTAGCAAAAACTTGTGATAAGACTGTGGTGTGGTGACCTGTACTTAGCTCAGTGGGGACGTGTCTAGTGTACTCTCTATGGACTGAACCACCTTTGCTCTATGAAAACTTTTCTACTGTGCTCTCCTGAGATTGGATGATGGCTTCCCTCGACTATGAGCAGCTATATCTCCAACTTAAGGCAGAATTAACGGAAGCTAGAAGAGAAATTCAACGATTGAAGGGTATATGTAAGGATTATCCCCGGAACAATGTCGCCGATGATCAGACCAACAAATGGATGCTAGTCGGATCTGAAGGGACGAAGCTGAAGTTAAAGAAGGTCCAGGAGACTGCTGTGAAAACCAGCAACTCTTTTTCCTTGTTATCAGACGAATGTGAATCGACCACCCATGATCTTCCAACAAAGACAATTGTTAACAACATAGTGAAGCCAGCCAGTGAACACATCCCAGCGAAGACCATCTCTACTAAGACAGTCGAGAACGTCATGCACACTGCCAGTCGAGGTAAGAACATTGTTTTAGTTGGGGACAGTCAGATTAGGTTTATGGACAGGGCCTTTTGTCTTAAGGATAGGAATAGGAAGTAGAGGGTGTGTTATCCTGGGGGCTGGGATGAAGGATAATGTTAGCAGTCTGGACAACATCATGAGAGGTAATGGGAGCAATCCTATTATCTGTCTCAGTGCTGGAGGCAACGATGTTGGCAGGCGTAGGAGTGAGGAGCTGACTAGCAACTATAGGTCAGCAATAGACATAATTAGGAAGAAGGGTGGGAACCCTGTCATATGTGGTATTTTACCAAGGAGAGGAGTTGGAAATGAATGGTTGTCCAGGGCAATTGGTGTCAATTGCTGGCTGGCTGGACAAATACTGTAAGGAAAATGCTGTAACATTCATTGAGAACTGGGACTCTTCTATGGCAGAAATGACATGCATGCCAGGGATGGGGTTCACTTATCTAGGTCTGAGGTGGGGGCACTGGCAACTGCAGTGGAAAAAGTTAGTGGTATGGTTTATTGGGGGAAAATAGTGAAGTCCCAGTGTAGTAATGTTATGAATTCTAGGGGAACTAGTAATAGGCAAAATAAGGTAGATATTGGAAAGCCAGTGGCACTAGGTGACAAGGACAGCAATAGGTATAGTGGGAAAACAGAAATGAGCAGGAAGAGTAAAGAGAAGGGAGGTTTTCTAAATATTTTTTATACTAATAGTATTAGTGCGAGAAATAAGATGGACGAATTGAGATTAGTTGCAAGTGCGGGTAATTTTGATGTTTTTGCAATAACTGAGACGAGGTTTAATATGAAAAAATCGGGACATGCCTGCTGAATGTCACATTCAGGGTTTTAAATTGTTCCAAGTAGACAGAAGTATCGGGAAGGGGGGTGGGGTGGCACTCTATGTCCGTGATCATTTAAATTGTTGCATAAAAACGGGTATAAAATCTGAAATAACACATACAGAGTCTGTCTGGATAGAATTTTCAGAGGGGTGTGAAAAATTTATTTTAGGCATGATATACCATCCTCCAAACTTAGATAGGGAACAAGATAGATTACTTTAGGAGGAAACTGTTAAGGCCACAAGGCATGATAATGTAGTAATTCTAGGGGACTTTAACTTTAGTCAAATTGATTGGAATTTCTTGACAGGGAATTTAGAATCTAACGACTTTTTAGAAGTAGGTCAGGATTGTTTTTTGAAACAGTTTGTGACAGAACCTGCAAGGGGAAATAACCTGCTTGACTTGGTTCTGGCAAACAAGGAAACCCTTGTTAATAATTTAGAAATTACAGAGGAACTCGGCACAAGCGACCACAAGTCTCTCAAACCATCAACAAGTAGGCCTCACTCATCTACGTCTCCTCAACCCTCTACGCCTCTTGAACCATGTGTGCCTACTCAAACATTTGTGTCCCACACCATCAGCAATATTACTCTTGGAGCTCTAGAGCTCCTCTGACTTGGAATAAAAGTTATATTCTCAGTAACCACCACACACAACAGGATTACAGTAGTTTTAGCTCTAGAATGTAAGAAAATTATTGTACTCTACTATAAACTCTTATTTTTGGGTACTGTAATTAACTGTATTTTTCTGTATCACAGTACATTCTAGGTATGTCCAGTAGTGTCATCAATGCAGTGGACTAAGTTTGATGCATGGACATTTGTCCCTGTCTAGTAATGTTTGCAATACAGTGGACCTAGTCCATTACACCAAGATTTCACCATACTTAAAAATCACTCTCCATGTTCTTTTATAACCTTAAATGTTATTCTCAATATCTCTTCTATTCCTTCTATCACCAAGCATGGGGATCTTTAGTGTTTTCAGCCTTTCATCAAAAAGTTTTTTTGTTTTGGCGTGGACACCATTCAGCAACTGCATATTCAAATTTTAGTCTAATATACATTGTAAACAACTTTTTCAGCATATCTCCATCCATATATTTGAAAGTTATTTGAAAGTGAGTGAAACATTTGCATTTCTCTCAATTTCATTTATATGATTTCCTAATGACAACTTCTTATTATTAATAACTTTGAGTTTCATTTGTATGATACTCCACAATTTTGTCACAATCCATTGCAGCTTAGAGGGTTATCTAAACTGTGATATCAGAGAGAGTGCTTCTGGCAAGGCAGTGATTGAATGAATGACAGTGAAAGTTTTCTTTTCTGTCAGGTCACCCTACCTCAGTGGGGGATGGAAGCATGTTAAAAAAACAAAAACAAAAAACTGTGTTCTAAATGTAGTCTGATTCTGCTTTTTCCCATTTCTATTACATAGCATTTATCACAATTAAATTTCACTATACATGCATCACTCCATTTGCTCAATGTAACCAAATCATCATTTAAAGAACCCTCCTATGAACAAGCTACAGGATCTAACAAAGCGAATGAAAGTTACGGAGGAAATAAGTACATGGTGCGATTTTAACCCTTTCACGATTGTGACCTCACAAAATTAAGGTTCTGTCAGTGTTGTAATCATAAAAAAATGATCTAAGATGATTGAGAATCTTTCTGAAGGTAATGACACCAAACATGCAAAATTTTGTGTGTAACTTATTGAATTAAGCAGGTGTGAAGCAGGTCTGGGAGCACTTTACACATCTATGAATTCACCCACTTTGAGGCCTACTTTAGGCCCATTCTAATTTTCAAAGGGACCCAATTCCTCAGTATTTCACTAGTATCCCTTACATTCTATTGGCTGAGTGCAAGATACTGCCTATTTAACTATTAAAACTATTAAAGTGCCCAAAAGTTGATAATTTGGCTAGTTTTACAGAAAATTCAACAAATTCCAATTTAAAATAAATCCACAATAAATACAGTAGGCATTCCAGCCACTAAAGCAACCTTTCCTCTGCTCATGAATCGTGTCCCTAAGACTCTTATATAAATAACACTTGGCATATATTTTAAATCCATCACACAAAAAATTAGTTTTTTTACCCTATTTCTCAACTAATAAAATAAAACAAAAATGATTAGTCAGGGTTTAAGTTGTCCCAGTAATTCAAGCAAACCTAGCAAAAAAACCATAAAACAAACCAGAGAAGGTAGAAGAGCTTCTACTCTTCAAGAAAATTAAAAAAAAAAATAATATTTGCATCACTTTGAGGCATCTTTCAGGCCACTTTCAGTTTCAAATAGACCAAAATCATATCGTTACATGTGTGTTCAATCAATTGACACCCAAGAAAAGCCAATAAAATCACCCTAGAAAATACCTCTTAAGTTGTTACTTTTTATACTGTGCACACACACAACATTCTCATGCCTTGGCCAAAATTTACTGCTCACAGCACATCTGAGAGCACTATGATTAAGACACATATGTAAGAACCACTGGCCTCAAAAACATATATATACATGGAAGACAGTGAAAGGGTTAAGCTAGCCACAAGATCAATGCATTGGACATCACTCCTATGGAGGAATGTTTCTACAGTAGCAGACAGACAAAGTAACCAAGACAGAAATAAAGAGGAATAAACATGACAGTGAAGAAATGTGTTATCCAAGCTGAAGTACCTAAAACATAGCTCAACATAGATTATTATTACTTTATTTTTACAGCCTTGGTGAAGTGCTGTACTCTTAGGGATCATACAGTGGCTGGAAAATGGGAAGGAATCAAATTCTGTCCAAGGGAGAATAGCTCCAGTTCCTTGGCTTAAGATTCCTTCATAAAGCCACCCCTCTGAATGGGGCTTAATGCAGCAAGTAGTGACCAACAATTCTTGTAAAAAGGCAAAGTGAGGAACTTCAAATCTTCCCACTTCAGGGAATGGAAAGACAAGCTACACGTCATAATTTTTCTTTACATATGCCACGTTTACTATGAAACGCATAACTCTTCACATGTATAAATAAATTAGGGCTTATACAAGTCAAATACTTTTCTGCGAGGCATATACACAAGAGTTTGAAGGTGATGTGGCTTTCATCACAGTGCCAAATATTATGGCAATACTTCCACATGGATATCCACACTGCACTGCTAACCCTGTCGTCTACTCTATATTCTCCACTTTCACTTTGCAAATTTCTTGAAATTTTTCTTGCTTCTATTACAATTTCTTCCTTTTTACTGTCTCACTTGAATAATAAACAAACTTTTGTCGAATGTAATAAATTTATAGCACAACGGAAAACAAGGGGCTTACTTTTCAAATGTTTAAGCATTTACCTGGTGAAGACTGCTGACACACACCAACTGTACCAAATTTAATCTGCTACTTACCTGAGGTACAGAGACAGATACATGAGGATCCAGACCCCTGAGGGATGTTACGTTTATGTTTGAATAAACAAAACGTGGCTCTGAGGCAGGTTGCTGCTGAGCCTGGATAGGTGTGGGTGTGGTGGAGGGATGTGGAGGCAGGACTGTTGGGGGTGTAGGAGTGGCACCAACTGAGGAACTCTGAGCAGTTACAGTACTTGTTTCTACAACAGGACACGGTGGCACAACTTGTGACCAGCTCGTCTTTGCTGTGCAAAGAGAGAGGAGAGAATAATCAAATTAAAATTAGCAGTGTTAAAGGATAAATATGCAAGTTCAAATATAAAGGATAAATATGCATGTTCAAATATAAAAAAAAATTGGAAGGGATGGATGATTTTAAAACTAACATTCTATAATATTTACTTCCAGAGCTTTTTTTTTTCTTTAGGAACTCCACTTGCACAGGAGTGACCAAAATCTAAAAATCTCAAAGTAGCCCTACCTAAACATGTACTTTAATCCTGTTAGATCATTCTTATGCAATCAAGAACATTTATCACACAAGTTCAACATTTTTTCCCAGGATGTTGGCTGTCTAGTCACGACATTAAAACATCCATCATGGACTCGACATTCATGAAGCAAGAACTAAAGAGCACGGATGGAAATTCCACACCTAAATAAGCCACAGGTATATTAGAAAAATGGATAATAAATGGAATGAACTGAACAATAACATAGTTGAAGCAGACTCCAGTCAGGGTTTCAAAAATAGTTACGATAATGCTAAATCATGTCAGTCCAAAATTAAAAGGCATGACCAAGAACAGGTGATTATCCCCATGCAAACTCAAACAGGTAATTACCACACACTAATAAAGATGCAGTTTAATTACAGCCTTAACCAGATTATAAATTTACATTTAACCCAGATCAACATGCATCATAAATTTAAACAGTTTACATATTTTTTTGCTGAGTGAGATAAACAAGAGTCAGTCAATCAATGCACCCTATTGGGTCATGGGATGTGTGATATTGTAGATTTTTTTATCCAAATACTGATTACTGACAATTATGTTAGCTAATGCAAATTGATAAATGCTTCATAAACTGTAGTTCTGTTGTACAAGCTACAGCCATTGAGTCCTAGTCAGGTGAATGGGTCATATCAGACATACGAGGTAGCAGCAGGGTGATTCAAACAATTTCTTGACATTAAAGTACTCTAACTAAAGATAGGATATATTACTATAACATGCTTAGATTAAGTATATTACAGTCAATCATACCTTAGACATTCAAGTTTATGCATTCCAACAATGATTTTAAATTAAACAAATCACAAGTTAAGGTCATTATTACATCTTCTTCTTGTAGGTTCGCCGGTATGTCCGGCCCGGGTCTTCTCCAAATGGTGACCCGGCCCTCTCATTATTACAAGAGATGTATTGGGTTATGTTCCCTGAACTCAAGACTCAGTTTTCAATATTTAAACCCCTATTATGAAATCATTCTATGGTTTTTATCAAAATTATTAAAAGGTCATCCAATAACAGAAGTAAACATTCAAACTACGTTGTCAAAAATGCTAAAACCAAATAAGTTAAATACAGGTAATATTTTACCACAGACAATTATGAGTTAAAAATTCTAGATACGACAGCCTTATAATATGGATTGTTTAGAGCTATGATTTGAGCTACCAGAACATTTACAAAATTTCTAAACAACTAACTTTTTATCAAAATGAAAAACATTAGAAATACAGTAGTACAGAACACTTACAACCAATTTCTTCACCGCTTACTTAGCAACTTTGTATTTGGGTGAAGGTTGGCAGTAAAATTACTGAAGGAATGTGGCGCATCAGGTTGCTAATAGATCACTAAGACTTGTTAATGTACTGGATCATTAAAAAATTAAGGTATGAGTCCGAAATTCAAGCAAGAAGTTAAAAAGTTAGCAGCAGAGCTCAAAACCGGGTGTTAATGAAGTGAAATCCCAAGTCTGGATATTTGCATGTCAGGAAGTCATAGGTTTACGAACAATTGCGTGTAAATTTTAAACTTTTTATAAATTTAACTAACAGAAATTTAAAAGTATTACATTATTAACCAACACCATTGTATCAAGTGTATCCAAAAAGAATATTTTATAATTCACTTATAGTGTGACCTTGGTATTCATGGTGTTTTTTTTTTTTTAAATCACACTGTCCATCCCCCACCAAGGCAAGGTGACCCAAGGAAGAAAACATCCACTATCATTCATTCAACAGCTGTCCTGTCAGAAGTAAATAAATATTATCATTCAAATGACCCTCTTAACTGTTATATCCCCACTCCTACCTCCAGGACTAAGTCTGACTAACCAATTTTACTGAACTCCTTCAGAAAAGTTACCATGCTCCACTCACTGTACACAAAGGAAAAAATTATTCTTAACTCACAAAATAGAGATAACTTCACTAACTGTTTATATTAATTGTATATGAATTATGAGCCCATTGGCACAAAAATTTAATGATGACTTAGTCGCTTTCATTGAGAACTTGCTTGAAGATCAAGGGAATAAAAAAGAAGGGGGCCTCCACAAAACTTACTCAATAAGAGTTTAACATTATGAATACCATAATGACCCACAACTAGTGAAATTAATACATGTAGCTAGAAGGATTGGTAAAGCATAGCATGACAGCAGAACCCCAGATTTAATGAAACTTTCCATACTGCATTGGCAAATTCAGGGAACAAGCAACAAGAACTTAAGCAACAGGAAAGGGAACAATTTATTAATGGGTTAACGAGGGAGGCCCCTCTCAGGAGGAGGCAGCTAGAAGTAGTAGAGATGTCGCATTTGAGAGCAATGTGTGGTGTAAACATACCTTTGATGAGTTCCAACAGTATGCCGAGAATTTGGAGCATGAATTAGGTGTGGGATTACCAAGAGTAATCCAGAGGGCTGAGGAGGGGTTGTGTAGATGGTTAAGACATTTAGAGAGGGTGGAGAAAAATTGGATGACTAGAAGAGTATATAAATATGAAGTGGAAAAAAGAAGGGGTAAGGGTCATCCTAGGAAAGGTTGGAAGGAGCAAGTAAAGTCCCGAGTGATTGGGGTTTAAACATCCAACAGGCTTGTGTGAGGAAGGTAACATTTATGAAGGGATTCAGGAAAAAAAAAAAAAAGATTAGTTGGACTTTAGTCCTGGAGGTGGGAAGTACATTGCTTGCCTTCTGGAGAAAGGGTGAGGATCTTGCAGTTTGGAGAGCTATCTGAATCAATGTCAGTACATTTCTAGCAAGATAATAGATTGAATGAATGATGGTGAATATGTTGCCTCTTTTCTTTTGATCATTCTACCTCAGTGGGAGATGGCTGGTGTTAAAAAATTTTATTATAGCGCATGCCCAGTAACTTTAATGCTTTATTAGCTTTATGCAAGCAGTAAACAATCTCTAGCTTTTCCTGCTCTAATATCTCTCCTGCATTGAACAAAAATGTCGACACCAAACTACATTCTAAATGAGAGAGAACAAGTGATTTGAAGAGTGTGACCATTGGTATTTTCTCTCTTTATTTGAAAATATTAATTGCCTACCCTGTCACTTCTCTGGCATTCATGGCATCTGCATCTCCGAAATTTACACTTTATTGTTACTGCCATATTAATCCTAAGTTAATCTTAAGTTTGCTCAAAATGCTCTGCATGCATATACAGCCTCTTCTCACTTAGCGATGTACTCGTTTACCAACACCTCAGACTTATAACAGGCTCTCTGACCAGTATTTATACCTAAATAATGAATTTTAGAGCTTATTTCCTCTATTCTGTTTATTTCAATATACAGTACACTACTGAATAAACGTTAAAAAAATATACCAGAAATGTTATAAATGGTGCAAAAGTAACATTAAAACAATATCAAAGATGGTTGACACAAACCCACTACCATTATAGTATGCTCCTCACTTAGCGACGAAATTCGTTTAACGACGTGGTCTTAGGAACAGAACTCCGAAGTCAAAAGAGGAGAGTGTGTGTGAGAGATTGCGAGTGTGAGAGTGTGTGAGGGAGTGTGTGAGAGTGAGTGTGAGAGTGTGAGTGTGAGTGCGAGAGTGAGTGTGAGAGAGTGAGTGTGAAAGGGAGAGAGTAAGAGTGTGAGAGTGAGTGAGATTGTGAGTGTGAGAGTGAGAGTGTGAGAGTGAGTGTGAGAGAGTGAGAGAGTGAGAGTGTGTGTGTGTGTAGAGAGAGAGAGAGAGAGAGAGAGAGAGAGAGAGAGAGAGAGAGAGAGAGAGTACTCACCTAGTTGTGGTTGCAGGGGTCGAGTCATAGCTCCTGGCCCCGCCTCTTCACTGGCCGCTACTGGGTCACTCTCCCTGCGCCATGAGCTTTATCATACCTCTTCTTAAAGCTATGTATGTAGCCTGTCTCCACTACATCACTTCCTAAACTATTCCACTTCCCGACCACTCTGTGACTGAAGAAATACTTCCTAACATCTCTGTGATTCATCTGAGTCTTCAACTTCCAACTGTGTCCCTTTGTTGCTGTGTCCCATCTCTGGAACATTCTGTCTTTGTCCACCTTGTCAATTCCTATCAGTATCTTATATGTCGTTATCATGTCCCCCCTATCTCTCCTGTGATCCAGTGTCGTCAGGTTGATTTCCCTTAACCTCTCCTCGTAGGACATACCCCTTAGCTCCGGGACTAGTCTTGTTGCAAACCTTTGCACTTTCTCTAGCTTCTTTACGTGCTTGGCTAGGTGTGGGTTCCAAACTGGCGCTGCATACTCCAGTATGGGCCTAACGTACACAGTGTACAGGGTCCTGAACGATTCTTTGTTAAGATGTCAGAATGCTGTTCTTAGGTTTGCTAGGCGCCCATATGCTGCAGCAGTTACTTGGTTGATGTGCACCTCAGGAGATGTGCCTGGTGTTATACTCACCCCAAGATCTTTTTCCTTGAGTGAGGTTTGTAGTCTCTGGCCCCCTAGGCTGTGTGTGTGTGTGTGTACTCACCTAATTGTGGTTGCAGGGGTCGAGACTCAGCTCCTGGCCCTGCCAGGGGCCAGGAGAGAGAGTGAGTGAATGTGTGTATATGTATGTGTATATGTGTATATGTATGTGAATGTGTGTGTGTGTGTGTACTCACCTAATTGTGGTTGCAGGGGTCGAGACTCAGCTCCTGGCCCCACCTCTTCGCTGTCCGCTACTGGGTCTCTGCTCTCCCTGCTCCATGAGCTTTATCATACCTCGTCTTAAAACTATGTATGGTTCCTGCCTCCACTATATCTTTCTCTAGACTATTCCACTTCCTGACTACTCTGTGGCTGAAGAAATGCTTCCTAACATCCCTTTGACTCATCTGAGTCTTCAGCTTTCAGTTGTGTCCCCTTATTTCTGTGTTCCCTCTCTGGAACATCCTGTCACTATCTACCTTGTCAATTCCCCGCAGTATTTTGTATGTCGTTATCATGTCTCCTCTGACCCTTCTTTCCTCAAGTGTTGTTAGTCCTATTTCCCTCAATCTTTCTTCATAAGACAGACCCCTGAGTTGTGGAACTAACCTTGTCGCAAACCTTTGCACTTTCTCTAGTTTCTTTACGTGCTTGACCATGTGTGGGTTCCAGACTGGTGCTGCATATTCTAGTATGGGCCTGACGTACACGGTATACAGTGTCTTGAACGATTCCTTGTTAAGGTAACGGAACGCTAATCTTAGGTTTGCCAGTCGCCCATATGCTGCGTGCGTGTGCGTGTGTGTGTGTGTGTGTGTGTGTGTGTGTGTGTGTGTGTGTTACCATTTTGTCCTAGGCACATGTCGATTAGACACTAGGCCTGTTGATGTGTGTGTGTGTGTGTGTGTGTGTGTGTGTGTGTGTGTGTGTGTGTGTGTGTGTGTGTGTGTGTGTGTGTGTGTGTGTGTGTGTGTGTGTGTGTGTGTGTGTGTGTGTGTGTGTGTGTGTGTGTGTGTGTGTGTGTGTGTGTGTGTGTGTGTGTGTGTGTGTGTGTGTGTGTGTGTGTGTGTGTGTGTGTGTGTGTGTGTGTGTGTGTGTGTGTGTGTGTGTGTGTGTGTGTGTGTGTGTGTGTGTGTGTGTGTGTGTGTGTGTGTGTGTGTGTGTGTGTGTGTGTGTGTGTGTGTGTGTGTGTGTGTGTGTGTGGTGTGTGTGTAACGAAACACTTCAAAATGTTTCCGCCCCGCCGGGAATTGAACCCGGGCCCTCCGTGCGCGAAGCAAGAGCGTTAGCCACCATGCCATCGGGGCGTCTTAAAACTATGTATAGTTCCTGCCTCCACTACGTCACTTTCTAGGCTATTCCACTTCCTGACACCTCTATGACTGAAGAAATACTTCCTAACATCCCTTTGACTCATAGGAGTTTTCAACTTCCAACTGTGACCCCTTGTTTCTGTGTCCCCTCTCTGGAACATCTTGTCTCTGTCCACCTTATCTATTCCTCGCAGTATTTTATATGTCGTTATCATGTCTCCCCTAACCCTCCTGTCCTCTAGTGTCGTCAGGCCGATTTCCCTTAACCTTTCTTCGTAGGACAATCCCCTTAGCTCTGGGACTAGTCTTGTTGCAAACCTCTGCACTTTCTCTAATTTCCTGACATGCTTGACCAGGTGTGGGTTCAAAACTGGTGCCGCATACTCCAGTATGGGCCTGACGTATATGATGTACAGAGTCTTGAACGATTCCTTAGTGAGGTATTGGAACGCTATTCTTAGGTTTGCCAGCCGCCCGTATGCTGCAGCAGTTATCTGATTGATGTGTGCCTCAGGAGATGTGCTCGGTATTATACTCACCCCAAGATCTCTTTCCTTGAGTGAGGTTTGCAGTCTTTGGCCACCTAGACTATACTCTATCTGCGGTCTTCTTTGCCCTTCCCCGATCTTCATGACTTTACATTTGGCAGGGTTAAATTCAAGGAGCCATTTACTGGACCAGGCTTGTAGCCTGTCTAGGTCTCTTTGTAGTCCTACCTGATCCTCAACTGATTTAATTCTTCTCATTAACTTCACATCATCTGCAAACAGGGACACTTCTGAGTCTATCCCTTCCGTTATGTCATTCACATATACCAAAAACAGTACAGGTCCTAGGACTGACCCTTGTGGAACCCCACTCGTCACAGGTGCCCACTCTGACACCTCGTCACGTACCATGACTCGTTGTTGCCTCCCTGTCAGATATTCTCTGATCCATTGCAGTGCCTTTCCTGCTACGTGTGCCTGATCCTCTAGCTTTTGCATTACCCTCTTGTGAGGAACTGTGTCGAACGCCTTCTTGCAGTCAAAGAAAATGCAGTCTATCCACCCCTCTCTCTCGTGTCTTACTTCTGTTACCTTGTCATAAAACTCCAGTAGGTTTGTGACACAGGATTTTCCTTCCCTGAAACCGTGCTGGTTGTTATTTATAAGCTTGTGTCTTTCTAGGTGCTCCAGCACTCTCCTCCTGATGATCTTCTCCATGACTTTGCATACTATACACGTCAGTGACACAGGTCTGTAGTTTAATGCCTCGTGTCTGTCTCCTTTCTTAAAAAATGGGACTACATTTGCCATCTTCCACACCTCAGGTAGTTGCCCAGTTTCAATAGAAGTGTTGAAGATTTTTGTTAGTGGCACACTTAACATCTCTGCTCCCTCTCTAAGGACCCATGGAGAAATGTTGTCAGGTCCCACCGCTTTTGAGGTACATATATAGTTCACATAGCAGCTTCTTCACTTCCTCCTCGGTTGTGTGTATTTCATCCAGCACTTGTTGGTATAGCTCCCTATTCTGAATTCCTGGATTCCTTCCTGTCTCCTCTGTAAAGACTTCTTTAAATCTCATGTTGAGCTCCTCACATACCTCTTGGTCGTTTCTTGTGAAATCCTCACCTTCCTTCCTCAGCCTTATTACTTGGTCATTGACTGTTGTTTTCCTCCTGATGTATCTATACAACAGCTTCGGGTCAGACTTGACTTTTGATGCTATATCATTTTCATATTGTCGCTGAGCCTCCCTTCTTACCTGTGCATATTCGTTTCTTGCTCTTCGGCTAATCTCTTTATTTTCCTGGGTCCTTTGTCTTCTGTACTTTTTCCATTCTCTAGTGCACTTAAGTTTTTCCCTCCCTGCACCTTTGGGTGAACCAAGGACTCGTTCTGGTCTTCCCATTACTTCTGTTTCCCTTGGGGACAAACCTCTCCTCTGCCTCTTTGCATTTGGTTGTCACATATTCCATCATTTCTTGTACTGGTTTTCCTGCCAATTCTCTCTCCCACTGAACGTCTTGTAGGAAGTTCCTCATGCTTGTGTAGTCCCCCCTTTTGTAGTTTCGTTTCTCCTTTCCTATTCCTGCTCCCCTCTCCACTTGAAGCTCAACTATATAATCAAAACACAGAACGAAATGATCACTTGCTCCAAGGGGCCTTTCATATGTGATATCCTCGATGTCCAAACTACTCAAGGTGAATACTAGGTCCAGTCTTGCTGGATCATCCTCACCTCTCTCTGGTAGTGTCTCTAACATGTTGATGCATGAGGTTTTCCAGTACCACATCCATCATCTTGGCTCTCCATGATTCAGGACCCCCGTGGGGCTCAAGGTTTTCCCAATCAATCTCTTTGTGATTGAAATCACCCATAACTAGAAACTTTGCTCTCCCTGTGTGGGCTCTTCTGGCTACCTAGGCTAGTGTGTCAACCATTGCTCTGTTGCTCTTGTCGTATTCTTCTCTTGGCCTCCTGCAGTTCTGTGGCGGGTTGTACATTACAGCAATTACCACCTTATAGCCCTCAGACTGGATTGTTCCTACTATGTAGTCCCTTTCGCCCATTCCATCCATTCCTTCCACTTCCTCAAATCCCCACCGGTTCTTAATGAGCAGTGCAACTCCTCCTCCCCCTCTGCTCCCTCTATCTTTCCTGAGGATTTGATATCCGGGTGGAAAGATTGCATCTGTTATCATCTTGGTGAGTTTCGTTTCTGTGAGTGCTATTATGTCTGGGGATGTCTCCTTTATTCTTTCATGCCACTCCTCACATTTATTTGTTATACCATCTGCATTTGTATACCAAACCTTCAACTTCTTTTTTAAAACCGTAGTCAGGGGGGTACGTTGGGGTTGGGAAAGTGGGAGACCTGATGAGGAACTATGGGTGGTTGGTGTGAAGGTGGAGTTTGTAATGAGGTGGGTGGAAGCATGTGTGTTTTGGTTTAGATTGTTTGGTTGCATTGGGGTTGTCCAGGTTGGGGGACATCTGAAGGTATTTGAGCTTCCTCCTGAGTCTGGGTTCTCCTGTCCATCTCTCTTTCCTCCTTTTATCTCTGTACCCTCTCTTTCAGTTTCTGTCTTTCTTCTCATGTTCTGTCACGGTTGAGATAAACATTCCGGTAATCTGACATATCCCTTAGTCTTGCTTTCTCCTGCAGAATCCTGTTTCGAGTCAATTCCGCCTTGAAAATCACTTTGAATGGCCGGATTCTTCCTCTTGCAAACCCCCCTATTCTCAGAAAATTTGCCAGCTGGGTCATGTCATCTTCTCCTATTGCTTTCATGATGCTTTCAATTGCTTTTTTCCCCCCTTGTCTTCTTGCTTCCTAACTTTCACCTTCAGCTTCCCTGAGCCCATAAATAAAGACTGATCTCTCTCTTTCATTCTCCCACTGCCTATCTCTATGTAACCCCTGATTCTATTTAGTTGCCTCCATTGCAGCTTTTCTTTCTTCAATCTCTTCACTGTCTGTTATCCCTTGGTCCAGTGGCCTGTCACTTTCCCTTAACTTTTCCTGTGCATTGCTGTGGTCTGTTAGGGCTTCTACGTATAGCTTAGCTCTCTTTTTCTACACTCCCCTCGATTGTTCCTGATGTAATCCTCTTTTTCTTGGGCTCCACGATGGTCTGATAGGGCCTCTGTATACAGTTTCACACGATTCTCTAGTCCCCTTATTTGTGACTGAGGTAGCAGTTTCTGATACCATGTCCACATTGCTATTTAGTTCTTTAGGCTGTTTCAATTTTTTCAGTTTCTCTTCTAATCTCTGTATCTTAGCCTCTGCTGTTGTGATTTGCTTCTCCCACTTCCTGCAGCTATCCTCTCCTTCATTTTCTTGCTTTCTGCAGCTATCCTCTCCTCCATTTTCATGCTAAGCTCCTCTAGCTTCCTTCCCCACTCATGTTTCCTTTTCATGAGCTCTTCTGCCCATTCTTCCTTCGCAGACTCATACTCCAGTCCCCTAGTTTTCCGTCCTGCTCTCTGGCACCCCATTTTTTTTTTATTTTTAAGATGCTACAGAGTGAAAAACTATGTATTTCTGTGTGGTTGTTTTGTGGTGTGATTGCCTGAGTGTTTGTGTGGGGGTGGAGGGAGGGAGAGGAGAAACTGGAGACAGTGGGGAAATGGAAGAGAGGTGGGGAGGGGGAAAGAGGGGGGAATATGAGGAGAGAGTTGAGGAGGGAGAAGAGGTGGAGAATGGGACAGGGAGAGGGAGAGGGGGAGAAGGGTGAGAGAGAGGGGGTTCAGGGAAGGGAGTGAGGAAGAGGTGGGGGAGGGAGCAGGGGGAAAATGTGTGTGTGTGTGTGTTAGTTTTGTGTATGTGTGTATGTGTGTGTGTTAGTTTTGTGTGTGTGTGTGTACGTGTGTAAGTGTGTGTGTACGTGTGTGTGGACGTGTGCGTGCGCGCGTGTGTGTGTGTGTGTACCATTTGTCTCCATTCACTCCTATCTAACACGCTCACACACACTTGCTGGAAGTCCAAGCCCCTCACCCACAAAACCTCCTTTACCCGTTCCCTCCAACCTTTTCTAGGACGACCCCTACCCCGCCTTCCTTCCCCTACAGATTTATACGCTCTCCAAGTCATTCTACTTTGATCCATTCTCTCTAAATGACCAAACCACCTCAACAACCCCTCTTCAGCCCTCTGACTAATACTTTTAGTAACTCCACACCTCCTAATTTCCACACTCCGAATTCTCTGCATAATATTTACACCACACATTGCCCTTAGACAGGACATCTCCACTGCCTCCAGCCGCCTCCTCGCTGCAGCATTTACAACCCAAGCTTCACACCCATATAAGAATGTTGGTACCACTATACTTTCATACATTCCCTTCTTTGCCTCCATAGATAACGTTTTTTGTCTCCACAGATACCTCAACGCACCACTCACCTTTTTTCCTTCATTAATTCTATGGTTAACCTCATCCTTCATAAATCCATCCGCTGGAAGTCAACTCCCAAATATCTGAAAACATTCACTTCTTCCATACTCCCTCTCTCCAATGTGATATCCAATTTTTCTTTATATAAATCGTTTGACGCCCTTATCACCTTACTCTTTTCTTTGTTCACTTTCAACCTTTACACACCCTCCCAAACTCGGCCACTAACATTTGCAATTTTTCTTTAGAATCTCCCATAAGCACAGTATCATCAGCAAAAAGTAACTGTGTCAACTCCCATTTTGTACTTGATTCCCCATAATTTAATCCCACACCTCTCCCCAACACCCTAGCATTTACTTCTTTTACTTTCTTCTTTCTTTCAACACGTCGGCCACTTCCCACCGAGGCAGGGTGGCCGAAAAGGAAAAATGAAAAAAATTTCTTTTACATTTAGTAATATTTAATATATTAAACAACCATGGTGACATCACACATTCCAGTCTAAGACCTACTTTTACTGGGAAAAAATCTCCCTCTCTCCTACAAACCCTAACCTGAGCCTCACTATCCTCATAAAAACTCTTTACAGCACTCAGTAACTTACTACCTATTCCATACACTTGCAATATTTGCCACATTGCTCCCCTATCCACTCTATCATATGCTTTTTCTAAATCCATAAATGCAATGAAAACTTCCCTACCTTTATCTAAATACTGTTCACATATATGCTTCAATGTAAACACTTGATCTACACATCCCCTACCCACTCTAAAGCCTCCTTGCTCATCTGCGATCCTACTCTCTGTCTTACCTCTAATTCTTTCAATAATAACCCTATCGTACGCTTTACTTGGTATACTCAGTAAACTTCTTCCCCTATAATTTTTACAATCTCTTTTGTCACCCTTCCCTTTATATAAAGGAACTATACACGCTCTATTTTTTGTGTGAATAAAAATTCAAAATGAAAAACAAGCATAATGTAAGAGTGATCTGGAGACGTGACTAATGAACAGAGAAAATGTTAGTTTAGTGCTAGAAATGTCTGCATTGTGTATTCTGGACCCTATTTTGAAATTGGCATCACTTGAAATTTGTGTGAAACTGGCCAAATTACCAATTTCTGACCACTTTATTGGGTAGTTGAAATAGGTAAATGGGCGGTTTCTTGTATTCAATCGACAGAATAGAAGGAATACTAGCGAAATAGCTGAGTTTAGTAGACTAGAACAATGGAATGGACCAAAAATAGAGCGTAAATTGGGTGAAATCGCTGATGTGTAAATATTGCCAATGGGTTAAGTGTATTCTAACCTAACTACCCTGTAATCTGGCAAAATCCCTAATCTGGCACCCTACAGTTTCTGATGATGCCGGATTAGTGATGGTCAACCTGTATCACTACCTGGATTAGTACTGGCACTCGTAAGAAAAGAATTTGCATAAATAAGCGATTTTATGTAGGAAATTGTATGAGCACTTTTTTTTATTTTATAGGTGGCTTTTCAATTGAGGTACTCGTGCTGAATTGTTCTCAACAATGAGTGCAGACAGTGATGCTCTAGCACTTCATAAAAGATTTATTTTTTGCCGGTGATACACTGAATCTAGTAACACAAATCATTGTTTATAACCCAGAAACCAAATTACGATAAAAGTGGGATAAAGTATCACACAATTTTCAACTATATTCTCCAGTTATACTTATTTCTAATGGTTTGCAACCTCTTAGATTGGTGATATAACAAGGAATAGCCATGAGAAACTAGGAAGCAATATGGAAAATCTGCATAAAAAAAAATCAGGTCTAGTACATTTAGTTTTTATATAAATTACAGAAATACAAAGACAAATGTAATACACTACATGTTAGATTAGGATATACAGACCTCTAAAGGTCATCGTATATTCACATATCTAATGATTACTGAAGTCCACATTAGATCAGCCTGGTAGCTTAGATCAGCCTCGTAGCTACGGTACGGGCACGGAGTGTTGTTAGTTGCCTTCTGCAGCCTCATTATAGCAAGTTCCTTCCTTAATGTTTACTCGAGTTTAATTAATCTTTAAAGTTAATAATTAAACAATCAAAAGAAATATACAACCCATTCTCCAGTGTGCAAGCCACGTACTCCGACAACGGTAAAGCTGCTTTTCTGATGTTGCCTCCATTGTATAATCTTTAAAATGTTTATCCATCCACCACTGCATAGAATACTTCCTGATATTTTATACTTGGTTTAGCTATAAAAGGATAATTTGCATTAAATTAACCTAATTTAAAATGTTATGAATGAAAAGAAGCTGGATGTCCTGGCTTTAAGTGAGACAAAGCTGAAGGGGGTAGGAGAGTTTCAGTGGGGAGAAATAAATGGGATTAGAACAGGGGTTTCAAATAGAGTTAGAGCTAAAGAAGGAGTGGCAATAATGTTGAATAATCAGTTATGGCAGGTAAAGAAGGAATATAAATGTATAAATTCAAGGATTATGTGGAGTAAAATAAAGGTTGGATGTGAAAAGTGGGTTATAGTAAGTGTTTATGCACCTGGAGAAGAGAGAAGTGTAGAGGTGAGAGAGAGATTTTGGGAAATGTTGAGTGAGTGTGTGGGGAGTTTTCAACCAAGTGAGAGAGTAATTGTGGTTGGGGATCTTAATGCTAAAGTGGGTAAAAATGTTGTGGATGGAGTAGTAGGTAAATTTGGGGTGCCAGGGGTAAATGTAAATGGGGAGCCATTAATTGAGCTATGTGTAGAAAGAGGTTTGGTAATAAGTAATACATATTTTATGAAAAAGAGGATAAATAAATATACAAGGTATGATATAGCACGTAAGGAAAGTAGTTTGTTGGATTATGTATTGCTCCTCTGCAAAGACAGTGATTATGTATGAGTGTGGTGAAAGTGTTGAATGATGATGAAAGTATTTTCTTTTTGGGGATTTTCTTTCTTTTTGGGTCACCCTGCCTCGGTGGGAGACGGACGACTTGTTGAAAAAAAAAAAAAAAAAAATTAAAATGCGAGTACATTCTCAATGTAACAGGAACCTGATCAATAAAAAGTAGCTGGGTTGCCAAACAGAAAAGCCTGTGAACAGTATTCATTTATAGAAACACATATCATGATTTATCAATCATTTCAAATTATGCAAATTCTTACTAAAATTAATAAGAGAAACTTTCATTTTTCTTTTTAGGTCACCCTGCCTCAGTGGGATACGGCCAGTTTCACTTTCTAGGTCAAAATGAAATACCATAGGCACCTTTAACAGACGGTCACTTTTTTATCCATGTCGGACATTTTCATAACCACTAACACTAGAGAACCTGCTTATTTTACTCATTATGGTTTGAAAATTCACAACAAAAATAAAAAATACAATGATCCTGAAACCACAACCAATGTTTTCTTTACACTTAAAGGTGACACTATTTCATAATTAAATAGGACTGTATTTATATTAAGTATTACCACTGCCACTATCTCACCATTATTACCTAATTTCTCCACTTTGAATAAGTGGGGAAGCACTTTTACCTGAAAGAATGGAAAAGTATTGTACTGTGTGAAAAAAAAGCATGTTCAAGAAATTCAGTGACACAATGTATCACAATACAGTGGAACCCCGGTTAACAAAAAAAATTCATTGCAGAAGCCTGCTCAAGTGCCATTACCGAACGAATTTACTTCCTTAAGAAAAAATGTCATTTAGGTTAGTCTATTTCAGACCCCCAAAAATACACTTCCACAAGCACTTACAATATTATACTTACATAATTGCACGATTTCCAGGGTGTTCATTAACCGGGGTTCCACTGTACCATACTCAATAGAATCACATCTAAATATGAACAGAAAGGTCTCAGTGACCTTCATATTCTTGGTGAAAAGTGCTCCCCATGAATCATCATTCATTCATTCATTCATTCATTTTACCAAACTAATTTCACCTTATGCAATGTCCACCTTCATGTAACTTATCAGAGTTAATTAACTTACGCATAAAGGTGGTAGACGAAAAACCTGGCAGAGCTGGTAATAGGGGAGTCGACTCTGCTCGCTTAGATCCACCCGGCTGTGACAGCTGAGGTTTAAGGCGGGCAATCCGGTCTCGGTCATTCAACACATTAGCAGGCTTCAATTCCTTTAATATATTTTAAAAAATGCTTCTTAAGTTTTCATTTTAACTTTTTGATTTTACACTCTGCTTAATCAACAGAAGAATGAAATAAAATTATAATTACATTTTTAACATCACTGCCATCTGACATAAAAAAATAATAGAACTTACTTCCAGATTGATTTCCAACTTGTTACATAGCACCTCAATTTCAAATTTAAGATGTAGCTTCATTTCTGGTTCCTTGTGAAGTTCAGCTAATACATTCATAATAGCCATGGTCCATGGATTTGGCGGCTTGAACACTCGGCTCTTGGCACAGGATTCCATCACCTTAGCCACGAATGGAATCACATACTGCATCTCCTGTGATATGAATGATACCAATATGGAAATAAACAGAACATTTAACTTCTTATGAGAGGTTTTTACAAAGCAGAAGTGATATAAAAAGAGCAGAGTATATGGAGAGTAAAAGAAAGGTGAATAGAGTGGCGAGAGTGCAAAAGGAGAGCAAATAATAGTGGGAGAGGCACTGTCAAGAAATTTTGCTGAGAATAAGAATAATTTTTGGAGATAAACAAGTTAAGAAAGCCTAGGGAACGAATGGATCTGTCAGTTAAAAACAGAGTAGGGGAGTTAGTAGATGGGGAACTGGAGGTATTGGGTAGATGGTGGGAATACTTTGAGGAACTTTTAAATGTCGATGAAAAAACGGAGGCGGTAATTTCATGTACTGGCCAGGGAGGTATAACATCGTTTAGGAGTGAAGAGGAGCAGGATGTGAAGTGTGGGGAAGGTGCGTGAGGCATTACGAAGAACAAAAGAGGGTAAAGCAGCTGGAACTGACGGGATCATGACAGAAATGTTAAAACAAGGGGGGAGGGGGGATATAGTGCTGGAGTAGTTGGTATTTTTGTTTAATGAATGTATGAAATTGGGGAAGGTACCGAGGAATTGGTAGAGAGCATGTATAGTTCCTTTATATAAAGGGAAGGGGGATAAAAGAGATTGTAAGAATTATAGGGGAATAAGTTTACTGAGATTTAAGGTATGTCTTGCTACTTCTACTTACACTTAGGTTACGCTACGCAAACATGTACACGTTTATGTATACACACTCATCTGAGTGTTCTTTGATTTTATCTTAATAGGTCTTGTTCTTATTGCTTTTCCTTTCATATCCATGGGAAAGTGGAATAAGAATCTTTTCTCCGTAAGCCATGCGTGTTGTAACCCCTTTTCCTGTATAGCTTACTAAAAAGAAAACGAAGAAAACCGTCAAAGTGGGATGTTTGAATGTGCGTGGATGTTGTGCGAATGATAAGAAAGAGATGATTGTAGATGTTATGAATGAAAAGAAGCTGGATGTCCTGGCTTTAAGTGAGACAAAGCTGAAGGGGGAAGGAGAGTTTCAGTGGGGAGAAATAAATGGGATTAGGTCAGAGGTTTCAAATAGAGTTAGAGCTAAAGAAGGAGTGGCAATAATGTTGAATAATCAGTTATGGCAGGTAAAGAAGGAATATAAATGTATAAATTCAAGGATTATGTGGAGTAAAATAAAGGTTGGATGTGAAAAGTGGGTTATAGTAAGTGTTTATGCACCTGGAGAAGAGAGAAGTGTAGAGGAGAGAGAGAGATTTTGGGAAATGTTGAGTGTGTGGGGAGTTTTGAACCAAGTGAGAGAGTAATTGTGGTTGGAGATCTTAATGCTAAAGTGGGTAAAAATGTTGTGGAGGGAGTAGTAGGTAAATTTGGGGTGCCAGGGGTAAATGTAAATGGGGAACCATTAATTGAGCTATGTGTAGAAAGAGGTTTGGTAATAAGTAATACATATTTTATGAAAAAGAAGATAAATATACAGTGGTACCTCGAGTTACGATGGTCCCCAAAATCGGCTTTTTATGTAAGTTTATTTTTTAAATGCTTTTGTAAGTATATTTTTGGGGGTGTAAAAGGACTAGTCTATTTTACATTATTCCTTATGGGGATAAATTCGTTTGGTAATGGCACTTGAACAGCATTCTCGAACGAAAAAATATCGTAACTCGAGGTACCACTGTACAAGGTATGATATAGCACGTAAGTAAAGTAGTTTGTTGGATTATGTATTGGTGGATAAAAGGTTGATGGGTAGGCTTCAGGATGTACATGTTTATAGAGGGGCAACAGATATATCAGATCATTATTTGGTTGTAGCTACAGTTAGAGTAAAAGGTAGATGGGACAAAAAGAAAATGGGAACAGCAAGTAAGAGAGAGGTAAAAGTGTTTAAACTAAGGGAGGAGGAAGTTAGGGTGAGATATAAGAAACTATTTGCAGAAAGGTGGGCTAGTGCAAGTATGAGTAGTGGGGGGGTTGAAGAGAGTTGGGATAGTTTTAAAAATGCAGTATTAGAATGTGAGGCAGAAGTTTGTGGTTATAGGAGGGTGGGTGCAGGAGGAAAGAGGAGTGAGTGGTGGAATGAAGAAGTAAAGGGTGTGATAAAAGAGAAAAAGGTAGCTTATGAGAGGTTTTTACAAAACAGAAGTGTTAATAGAAGAGCAGAGTATATGGAGAGTAAAAGAAAGGTGAAGAGACTGGTGAGAGAGTGTAAAAGAAGAGCGGATGAAAGAATGGGAGAGGCTCTGTCAAGAAATTTTGCTGAAAACAAGAAAAAATTTTGGAGTGAGATAAACAAGGTAAGAAAGCCTAGGGAACGAATGGATTTGTCAGTTAAAAACAGAGTATATTGGAGTTAGTAGATGGGGAGCTGGAGGTATTGGGTAGATGGCAGGAATATTTTGAGGAACTTTTAAATGTCGATGAAAAAAGGGATTCGGTAATTTCATGTACTGGGCAGGGAGGTACAACATTGTTTAGGAGTGAAGAAGAGCAGGATGTGAGTGTGGGGAAGGTGCGTGAGGCATTACATAGAATGAAAGGGGGTAAAGCAGCTGGAACTGACGGGATCATGACAGAAATGTTAAAAGCAGGGGGGATATAGTGCTGGAGTAATAGGTATTTTTGTTTAATAAATGTATGAAAGAGGGGAAGGTACCTAGGGATTGGCAGAGAGCATATATAGTTCCTTTATATAAAGGGAAGGGGAATAAAAGAGAGTGTAAAAATTATAGACGAAGAAGTTTACTGAGTATACCAGGTAAATTGTATGGCAGGGTTATTATTGAAAGAATTAGAGGTAAGACAGAGAGTAGGATTGCAGATGAGCAAGGAGGCTTTAGAGTGGGTAGGGGATGTGTAGATCAAGTGTTTACAGTGAAGCATATATGTGACCAGTATTTAGATAAAGGTAGAGAAGTTTTTATTGCATTTATGGATTTAGAAAAGGCATATGATAGAGTGGATACGGGAGCATGTGGCAAATGTTGCAAGTGTATGGAATAGGTAGTAAGTTAATGAAGGCTGTAAAGAGTTTTTATGAGGATAGTGAGGCTCAGGTTAGGGTGTGTAGGAGAGAGGGAGATTACTTCCTGGTAAAAGTAGGTCTTAGACAGGGATGTGTAATGTCACCATGGTTGTTTAATATATTTATAGATGGGGTTTTAAAAGAAGTAAATGATAGGGTGTTGGGAAGAGGGGTGGGATTAAATTATGGAGAATTAACAAAAAAGGCACAATACCGTGACTGGAACAATACACACACAACCCGCACATATAAAAGAGAAGAGCTTACGACGACGTTTCGGTCCGACTTGGACCATTTACAAAGTCACACTGGTGAAACGTCGTCGTAAGCTCCTCTCTTTTATATGTGCGGGTTGTGTGTGTATGGAGAATTAAATGCAAAATGGGAGTTAACACAGTTTCTTTTTGCTGATGATACTGTGCTTATGGGAGATTCTAAAGAAAAGTTGCAAAGGTTAGTGGACGAGTTTGGGAGTGTGTGTAAAGGTAGAAAGTTAAAAGTGAACATAGATAAGAGTAAGGTGATGAGGGTATCAAATGATTTAAATAAAGAAAAATTGGATATCACATTGGAGAGAGGGATTATGGAAGAAGTAAATGTTTTCAGATATTTGGGAGTTGACGTGTCAGCGGATGGGTTTATGAAGGATGAGGTTAACCATAGAATTGATGAAGGAAAAAAGGTGAGTGGTGCGTTGAGGTATCTGTGGAGACAAAAAACGTTATCCATGGAGACAAAGAAGAGAATGTACGAAAGTATAGTGGTACCAACACTCTTATATGGGTGTGAAGCATGGGTTGCAAATGCTGCAGCGAGGAGGAGGCTGGAGGCAGTGGAGATGTTCTGTCTAAGGGCAATGTGTGGTGTAAATATTATGCAGAAAATTCGGAATGTGGAAATTAGGAGAAGGTGTGGAGTTACTAAAAGTATTTGTCAGAGGGCTGAAGAGGGGTTATTGAGGTGGTTTGGTCATTTAGAGAGAATGGATCAAAGTAGAATGACTTGGAGAGCGTTTAAATCTGTAGGGAAGGAAGGCAGGGTAGGGGTCGTCCTAGAAAAGGTTGGAGGAAGGGGTAAAGGAGGTTTTGTGGGCGAGGGGCTTGGACTTCCAGCAAGCATGTGTGAGCGTGTTTGATAGGAGTGAATGAAGACGAACGGTTTTTGGGACATGACGATCTGTTGGAGTGTGAGCAGGGTAACATTTTGTGAAGGGATTCAGGGAAACCAGTTAATTGATTTAGTTGGACTTGAGTCCTGGAAATGGGAAGTACAATGCCTGCACTTTAAAGGAGGGGTCTGGGATAGTGACAGCTAGGAGGGACTATTCTAAGCTGTCGTATCTGAGCTCCTCTGCAAAGACAGTGATTATGTATGTGTGTGGTGAAAGTGTTGAATGATGATGAAAGTATTTTCTTTTTGGGGATTTTCTTTCTTTTTGGGTCACCCTGCCTCGGTGGGAGACGGCCGACTTGTTGAAAAAAAAAAAAAAAAGTTTACTGAGTATACCAGGTAAAGTGTATGGCAGGGTTATTATTGAAAGAATTAGAGGTAAGACAGAGAGTAGGATTGCAGATGAACAAGGAGGCTTTAGAGTGGGTAGGGGATGTGTAGATCAAGTGTTTACATTGAAGCACGTATGTGGGGAAAATTGATTCGGCAATCATGAATTTCGCCTTTCAGTGGACTCTCTGGAACGGATTAATCATGAAACTCGGGGATCCACTATATCTGCAAAAGTATTCTTACTGGCGTACAAGATTTTTATAATAAAGGGCCAAATCCTCTACGTAAAATTTACTTTTAACACCTTTATTTACTAGGTTTATTACAGTATATCAGTAAACTGTATGCACATTACTATATTAGGTAGAGTACTTTAGTGCATTTTCTATTTTTAATATACAGTGGACCTCGCTATTCGAACACTCCAAAACTCACCCTCATTCCAGAATGCTGTTCAAGTGCTGTTACCAAACGAATTTATTCCCATAAGGAATGATGTAAATTAGATTAGTCCATTTCAGACCCCCAAAAATACTCTTATAAAAGCACTTACAATAATCAACTTACATAAAAGGGCGAGTTTTGGAGTGTTCGAATAGCGAGGGTCCACTAGGGTTAACTGTAAAATTAATATATACAGTGGACCCCCGCAAATCGGCTGGTCTGATTATCGGCCGGCTCGAAAATCGATTGCTTTTTTCGGCCCAATTTTTCCCCAATTATCGGCCCGCATACCAGACCTGTCCGCCTGCCCTGCGCTTGCGCACCTCGCCGCGCAGGCATCGTGAGCCAGTCTAGCATTGTTTACCTTTGAGTAAACATTACCCAGCTCGCTCATTCAAACATTTCACAATAAATTTATTGTGTTTATTGGTGGTTAAGTGATTGTCACTGTGAAATAAGTCACCATGGGTCCAACAAAGCTTCCTAGTGGCACCCCTGTGGTAAAGAAAGTGAGGAACACCATCAAACTGAAGAAGGAGATTAAGGAGATTTGTTCAAAGTGGAATGATGTGCAAAGTTTTGTTGAAAAATATCACCCTGAGCAAGCTGAAATAAGCCATCTCTGCAACAATTTCAGTGACAGAGCCATATTGCACTTCAGGAACATGTTAAAGAGGCACCAGAAACAGAGAACTCTTGACAGTTATTTTGTGCGACAGGGGTCTAGTGACTCAAGCTGGTCCTAGTGGCATTAAAAGACAAAGAAGGGAAGTAACCCCAGAGAGGGACTTGTTACCTGAAGTCCTTTTGGAGGGGGATTCCCCTTCCAAACAATGAGTGCTCCCTCCCCGTCTCCTCCTCCCTATCTTCCAGATGCCAGCAAGTCTCTTCAATAAAGGTAAGTAAATGTTATTTTAAATGTAAATTTATTATGTGTTGTTATTATGTGTTAATCTTTAAAAAATGTATTTTTTGTGAATATTTTTGGGTTTCTGGAACGGATTAATTGTATTTACATTATTTCTTATGGGAAATAATGGTTCAGAAATCGGCCAGTTCGCTTTTAGGCATAGCTCCTGGAACGGATTACGGCCGATTTTCGGGGGTCCACTGTACTGTGTGTACACAGCCACACTAAGATCCAGGACTGGGACCCTGATGGACACCAGGTCAAACACTCTCTTTCTTCTCCATGGGGAAGTGGAACAGAATTCTTCCTCCATAAGCCACGTGTGTTGTAAGAGGCGACTACAATGCCAGGAGCAAGGGGCTGGTAACCCCTTCTCCTGTATACATTACTAAATTTAAAAATAGAAACTTTCATTTTTCTTTTTAGGTCATCCTGCCTCGGTGAGATACGGCCAGTTCATTGAAAAAAAAAAAATATACGTCGTGGAAATTAAACATATACTATATATATGCATGTCATGGACTTCCAGCAAGCTTGCGTGGGCGTGTTAGATAGGAGCGAATGGAGATAAATGGTTTTTAGAACTTGATGTGCTGTTGGAGTGTAGGCAAGGTAACATTTATAAAGGGTTTCAGGAAAACCGTCAGGCCGGACTTGATTCCTGGAGATGGGAAGTACAGTGCCGGCACTCTGAAGGAGGGGTGTTAATGTTGCAGTTTTGTAGCTGTAGTGTAAGCACGCCTCGGGCAAGACAGTGATGGAGTGAATGATGATGAAAGTTTTTCTTTGTCGGGCCACCCTGCCTTGGTGGGAAACGGCCTATGTGTAAATAATAAAAAAAAAATAATGCATGTCATGGAAATTACACAAAGTAATGTTTATACTTTTGTAAAGAACTAACCACTAATGAATGGGTAGCTCTCCTCTGAAGACCAATTCTTTAAAGGAATGAGGTGGTTACACTATTCTGGCATACCTGACTTACAAAAAGCCATCAGAAAAGGAGGCAGACGGGAATGAAGGGCTTCAACTCTTTGGAGCTCTTCAAGGTCAACACTACTAAAAGCTTTATTACGCAATTCTAGAGAATTCTCAATGAACAAATTGGAGTACTTCATCAACCCCATACATTTTAATCAAAATCCTCATTAGCGTACTTATGAGATTTTTTTTTATTGTCAAGATGTGCTGAATCATAATGCATACACTATTAAGAAGTTTCCTGTACCATCATATAGACAATTTATATTTGCTGCCAACTATGGTCTTAAAAAAAAAAAAAAAAAAAAAAAAAAAGGGGGCCAGCACCATTCTCTGTTTCAATTGCATATTTTTTAAGTGGCTCACCTGCAATCCTTTGTTGTAAGATTCTATGAGTAGTGACTTCATGTCGATATCAGTATGCAGTATTGGTTTATTCTTGGCCAGGGTGAGCATCCCTAACCAATGGCCAAGATTTTTCAACAGAGATTTGTCAGAATAATTAGCTGCTGATTTATCAGCCCTTAGGAGTACCTGAAACAAGAAATTTGAATATGTTCACATTTTATTATAATCATTTTGTAATATATAATGCACCTTTTAATTATAAAGATTAATGTGAAGAATTAAAATCATTGAAGTATGAAAAACTATTTTACCTTGATATTCCTGAGTGTCTCCCGACAGACCATGGCATTAACATTATTCATTTTCATCTGATCCAGAAATAGAGAATACAGTGTGTGAAAGTTGTTCTCTATGGATGCACGTTTCATCACCAAATACTGTGCCACCCATAGCCAATATTCTTCACCTACTACCTCACGTAGCTCTTCACACTGTAGAGGAAATATTTTTTCATTATACACTATCTTATAAACTAACTAATCTCCTATGTCATCTACTGCTGGTTGGTTTAGTTTCCCAGAGTTGAGGCAGCATTTACCCAAATACAGCCTCTCCTCACTTAACGACAGAGTTCCGTTCCTAAGACGACGTCAGTAAACGAATTCGTCGCTAAGCAAGGAGCATACTATAATGGTAGAGTGTTTGTGTCAACCATCTTTGATATTGTTTTAATGTCACCTTTGCACCATTTATACCATTTTTAGTATATTTTTAAATGTTTATACATTAGTGTACTGTATACTGTAATAAACAAAATAGAGGAAATCAGCTCTAATATACATTATTTAGGTATGCATACTAGTCAGAGAGCCTGTCGTAAGTCTGAGTCGTCGTTAAACGAGTAAAGGCTGTACAGCATAAAATGAGGACCGTATTATAATGCATTAATCTCTCTTGCTCTTTCAGAATAATGCATGATCCACACAACAAATATTTCTAAATAAGTGAGACTAGAAACCTATTTTATTTGGACATAAAAATTGGCTAAAGTGTTTCTTTTCTTTTTTGGTCACCCTGCCTTGGTGGGAGACCGCCAGCATGTGAAAAATGAAAATTCTGAATTTCTGTATATTTTTTGAACTGAAATTCAAAAATTTTACTCTTACTCTGAAAATTTCTGTCTAGGATGTTATAAATTCAATATTTATTTTCCAAAGACTGAGACTTTCAAACAAGATAAATTAATATGTTTAAAAAGATAATAAATTTAAAGATATTTATTCAGAAGTGATCTCTCTCTTTATATTACAATACTGTACTTTCCAGAGTTAAGAATTTATTATTTTTTTTTTTTTTTTTTATTAACACATCGGCCGATTCCCACCAAGGCAGGGTGGCCCGAAAAAGAAAAACTTTCATCATCATTCACTCCATCACTGTCTTGCCAGAAGGGTGCTTTACACTACAGTTATAAAACTGCAACATTAACACCCCTCCTTCAGAGTGCCGGCACTGTACTTCCCATCTCCAGAACTCAAGTCCGGCCTGCCGGTTTCCCTGAATCCCTTCATAAATGTTACTTTGCTCACACTCCAACAGCACGTCAAGTATTAAAAACCATATGCCTCCATTCACTCCTATCAAATACGCTCACACATGCTTGCTGGAAGTCCAAGCCCTCGCACACAAAACTTCCTTTACCCCTCCTCCAACCTTTCCTAGGCCGACCCCTACCCCTTCCCTCCACTACAGATTTATACACTCTCGAAGTCACTCTGTCTCGTTCCATTCTCTCTACATGTCCAAACCACCTCAACAACCCCTCCTCAGCTCTCTGGACAATCGTTATGGTAATCCCGCACCTCCTCTAATTTCCAAACTCCGAATTCTCTGCATTATATTCACACCACACATTGACCTCAGACATGACATCTCCACTGCCTCCAGCCTTCTCCTCGTTGCAACATTCATCACCCATGCTTCACACCCATATAAGAGCGTTGGTATAACTATACTCTCATACATTCCCTCTTTACTTCCATAGACAAGGTTCTTTGTCTCCACAGACTCCGAGTGCTCCACTCACCCTTTTCCCCTCATCAATTCTATGATTCACCTCATCCTTCATAGACCCATCCGCCGACATGTCCACTCCCAAATATCTGAATACATTCACCTCCTCCATACTCTCTCCCTCCAATCTGATATCCAATCTTTCGTCACCTATTCTTTTTGTTATCCTCATCACCTTACTCTTTCCTATATTCACTTTCAATTTTCTTCTTTTACACACCCTACCAAATTCATCCACCAACCTCTGCAGCTTCTCTTCAGAATCTCCCAAAAGCACAGTGTCATCAGCAAAAAGCAACTGTGACAACTCCCACTTTGTATTTGCTTCTTTATCTTTTAGCCCAACACCTCTTGCCAAGACCCTCGCATTCACTTCTCTTACAACCCCATCTATAAATATATTGAACAACCACGGTGACATCACACATCCTTGTCTAAGGCCCACTTTGGGCCATAACCAATACAGTAATTAATTTTAGACCGATATTGATATCAAAATTAGCCAATATCTATCAACACTGGTACCAATACCATTAAAATTAGCCAATACCTATCAACACTGGCACCAATACTATTAAAATTAGCCAATACTCACCTACACCCCTACTTATTAGGATCATCCTCTTTCCAATACAAACATCCACAATGTTCGTACTCCTGGCTTTCTCAAAACAAATCTCAATTATAAATGTTAATGTTCATTTACTACATCAAATAAAGTTCACAATTTATTTATTGTGTAGCTTTTGGGAATCTTCTGATTACAATGCGAAAACGACTAGTCAGGATAAAGCTCTGATGGTTTTAAAGTTTGTAATATTGTACAATACTTACCTTTTGAGGAAGGTTAACCTGAGCAAGGTTATTGAAGATAAAGGCAACTTTGTCTTGTATATGCTCGGGAGGAGGAGTGATTTTTTCTTCCTTCTCCGTGGCAACGAGTAGAGTTTCTATGTTGGTAGTAGTTATTGTTGGCTGTTGCTGAAGTATTAAAAATGCATTAAAAAATTCAATCAGTAATTTAAGGTACATATCATATAGTTTTACACATGACTTTAGCTCCACACTACAATAGACCCCCGAGTAACGGTCTGTCCGAATAACGTTTTTTTTCGTGTAAAGGTTGCTTTCTGTTTAGCAGTTTTTACTTGTGTAGCAGTCCGTACCAGACCTGTCTGCCTGCCTGTGCGCCTCGCCGCTCAGGACGCCAGTCTAGCGTTATTTACACTTGAGTGAACAATACCCAGCGTGCTCTTTCAAACATTCACAATACATTTGTT
>WNWK01001541.1:0-127500 GCA_009830355.1 Cherax destructor | reverse complement strand
TTTGTCTGAAAAGTGAAGCATCCTCAGCAGTAGCACAAATCGATTCACTGATATTATATCACTGAAACCTGGTGTTGCAATTAGGCGGTCTGTCGACCAGTATGATTTGACACTGTGCTTATAAACATGAGGCATAAGCATTATTGTGGCAAAGAACAAGTACATCTCAGCCACAGTTGTCTCTTTCCACCTGTTGAGGCGTGATGTTGGTGAAAGTATTGTGTTTGCCATGGTGTACTCGTAGTATCTGTTGCTTTCCCTGACAATAATATCCATCAGAGGTTCATCAAAGAATAATTCAAAGCATTCCAGTTCACTGGCATTGTTCCCAAGTGGACAAGATGGGCGTATTCCACATTGACTTTCATCAAACTGATGGGGACTGGGAATAAAATTGTCAGCTGCTTGCCAATCCCAGGTGCGGTCTGCTGGTGGGTACTGGATATTTACAGGTGGTTGTGGGGGTTGTGGAGGTTGTGGGGGTTGTGGGAGTGGAGGTTGTGGTTGTGGGGTTGGTGGGTGGGTGAGGGTTGCCTTTGTTGTAGCTGAGCTGACTCAGCGGCGTCGGTGCCAGCATGGTCCACTGCTGGTGCCTCGCGCCTGGCACCACCACCACTACCACTAACAGATGCTTGCGCATTTCTCATTCCAATTGCAACGCTATCATTGTCATTTTCACTATCACTTCCTGTTGTACCCCCACGGGATGTACTCCGAGATGTACTCCTTCCCCTTGGAACAGCATATGGCACGCTACCAGAGCGCATATACCGTCGTATATACTGACGCTTCACTGGAGAATATTCCACACCACTCTCGCTACTGGAACTGTTTTGAAGAGCTTGGAGTTCATATTCACTATCACTATCATCACCATTGCTCACATCAGAGTCTGGGATATGAGTAAATAACAGTTTCCTCTTTCGTTCTGGTACAATTGAGCGTGAACAAGATGCCACAGCACCGGAGGTGGAGGGCTGAGGGTCGTCTGGGTTTTCCTCAATATTACCGGTATTATGATGATTAGTTTCGGTCACAACTGCCTCAAAACCTTGAAACTCATCACCACTGACACTCCCATCGGTGTTAGAACTGTCACTGGGGAACAAAAGAGTCCCAATTCGCCGAGGAGTGAGGAGTTTCTTACCGCCCGGCATGGTGAAAAATGTGTACTAACATGGCATTCCCACAATGCACCACTGGCTCCCCGATTTTTTTCCTACTGCGCACACTGACCACGCAGACCCATTCTCTCACCACTAGGCCTACCAGCCATTTCGCGCTTAATTTGAAGGCGCTAGAATTTATGCGTACTAGTACGTCAATAACCCCAGCGCGTAAGCCGTACTAGTACGTCAATAACCCTGAAAGGGTTAAACGAAAAATACGGTCGGAGTTTTTATTTCTCATTATGCAGGGTGTGCTGCAGGATTTTTTTTATACTGCGCACACTGACCACACAGACCCATTCTTTTATATGTAGGCCTACCAGCCGTTCCCCACTTAATTTGAGACCGCTAGAATTTATGCGTACTAGTGCGGCACCGACCCTGGCACGTAAAACGTACTAGTGCGGCACCGACCCTGGCACGTAAAACGTACTAGTACGGCACCGACCCCGAAAGGGTTAAAACACCGACTTTGCAGTGTATTTTTGTATGGTTTTTATGGTTGTATTCGCAGTTTCTTGGTCTCATTTGATAGAATGGAAGATTGGTTTTAGTACTAAAAATAGCGTGAAATTGAGCTCAAAATAGTGGAAATGTTCGATTTTTGCTAATGTTCAAGAGTAAACAAATGACATCACGCATCCAATACACATCAACTGATGGGTCTAATATACGTTCACGAATGAGCTGATATTATTTATACAATTATTACAATATTGCATAGCAGTAAATCTTCCATTTTTTGGTGTGAATAAAAATTCTTTATGTAAATAAAAAAATAAAAATGGAATTCATCTGTAAAGCCTGGAAACATAACTAATAAACAGAGGAAATGTTATTTTAGTGCCAGGAATGCCTGCATTGTTTATCCTGGACCTTATTTTGAAATTTGAATATTTTGAACTGTGTGAAACTGACTAAATTACTAATTTCTGATCAATTTATTGGGTAGTTGAAATAGTTGATTGGGCAGTTTCATGTGCTCAATCGATAAAATAGAAATACAGTAGGGCCCTACTTTACGGCGTTCCATTAATACGGCTATTTCAAATTATGACCAAAACTTTCTATACGGCGAATGGTCTTTCAAATACGGCATGCACTACCCAGTTTGTTTACATTCTCCGTGAGCACATCTCACGATTATTATTATGTAATAATAATCACTCTTGGGCACATTAAATGTCTTATTTTACGTTATTATACACATTTTCATTAATCCATCTATGATATTTTCTTCAAAATTATATAAGAAACACGTTACATAGTACAGTGGACCCCCGAGTAACGAACAAAATTCATTCCAGAAGCCTGCTCAAGTGCCATTACCGAACGAATTTACTCCCTTAAGAAATAATGTCAAGTAGGTTAGTCCATTTCAGACCCCCAAAAATACACTTACAAAAGCACTTACAATATTATACTTACATAATTGTACGATTTCCGGGGTGTTCGTAACTCGGGGGTCCACTGTAGATAAACATTTTATGTTTATATACTATGGAGGTGTGGTAGCCGGGCTGAGGGAAAACATTACATCACTCCCCTTAATATATAACGCTTTTGTTTACAATTCTCAGCATGAATTATTCATTACTTCTCCCTTTGTTTATAATGGCATCTAAAGGTAGTTGTTAGAAACGATTAAACTCAGTGAACATGGTATGTCAATGGTAATAATATGGCTTGGGCCACATTAAATATCGTGTAGCTATGTAGGTAGGTGTAGGTATGTAGCCCAGGCAGACTACATACC
The DNA here is from genome assembly GCA_009830355.1 of Cherax destructor. Lineage (NCBI taxonomy): Eukaryota > Metazoa > Arthropoda > Malacostraca > Decapoda > Parastacidae > Cherax > Cherax destructor. Next base: position 124,575 of record WNWK01001541.1, on the reverse strand, counting down.
TACATTATTATTATAAATTATAATTTTACTTATGTGTACCTGTACCTAAGTAAACTTACACACTGTGCTGACAAGAAGGTACACATTAAAATCACTAAGAGCGTCTTATTAGTCTTGAAGACGCCATATTAATAATCATGATAATAAAATTAACACAAGAATAATCACTCTGAGGCACATTAAATATCGTATAAAACGTTAATATAGACATTTTGCTTAATCCATCTAAATACACCCCACATTAGAATAAATTAACATAGGTAGTAGGTTGGTAGTCAGCAACCATCCAGGGAGGTACTACCGTCCTCCCAAGTGAGTGTAAAACAAAAGCCTGTAATTGTTTTACATGATGGTAGGATTGCTGGTGTCTTTTTTTTCTGTCTCATAAACATGCAAGATTTCAGGTGTGTCTTGTTACTTCTACTTACACTTAGGTCACACTACACATTCATGTACAAGCATATATATACACACCCCTCTGGGTTTTCTTCTATTTTCTTACTAGTTCTTGTTCTTATTTCCTCTTATCTCCATGGGGAAGTGGAACAGAATTCTTCCTCCGTAAGCCATGCGTGTCGTAAAAGTCGACTAAAATGCCGGGAGCAAGGGGCTAGTAACCCCTTCTCCTGTATACATTACTAAAGTTAAAAAGAGAAACTTTTGTTTTTCTCTTTGGGCCACCCCACCTTGGTGGGAAGCGGCCGATTTGTTGAAAGAAGAAACATGCAAGATTTCAGGTACGTCTTGCAATTTCTACTTACACTTAGGTCACGCTACACATACATGTACACGTTTATGTATACACACTCATCTGAGTTTTCTTTGATTTTATCTTAATAGTTCTTGTTCTTATTGCTTTTCCTTTCATATCCATGGAGAAGTGGAACACAATTCTTCCTCTGTAAGCCATGCGTGTCGTAAGAGGCGACTAAAATGCCGGGAGCGAGGGGCTGGTAACCCCTTCTCCTGTATATATTACTAAATGTGAAAGGAGAAACTTTCGTTTTTCCTTTTGGGCCACCCTGCCTCGGCCGACGTGTTGAAAGAAGAAGAAAGTTCTTGTTCTTATTGCTTTTCCTTTCATATCCATGGGGAAGTGGAATAAGAATCTTTCCTCCATAAGCCATGTGTGTTGTAAAAGTCAACTAAAATGCTGGGAACAATGGGCTAGTAACCCCTTTTCCTGTATAGCTTACTAAAAAGAAAAAGAAGAATTGAGATATCTATGAAGACAAAAAACATTATCCATGGAGGCAAAGAAGGGAATGTACGAAAGTATAGTGGTACCAACACTCTTATATGGGTGTGAAGCTTTGGTTGTAAATGCTGAAGCAAGGAGGCAGCTGGAGACAGTGGAGATGTCCTGTCTAAGGGCAATGTGTGGTGTAAATATTACGCAGAGAATTCAGAGTGTGGAAATTAGGTGTGGAGTTACAAAAAGTATTAGTCAGTAATCAGTTGAGGTGGTTTGGTCATTTAGAGAGAATGGAACAAAGTAGAATGACCTGGAGAGCGTATAAATCTGTCGGGGAAGGAAGGCGAGGTAAGGGTCGTCCTCAAAAAGGTTGGAGGGAAGGGGTAAAGGAGGTTTTGTGGGCGAGGGGCTTGAACTTCCAGCAAGCATGCGTGAGCGTGTTAGATAGGAATGAATGGAGATGAATGGTTTTTGGGACCTGACGACCTGTTGGAGTGTGAGCAGGGAAATATTTTGTGAAGGGATTCAGGAAAACTGGTTAGCCAGACTTAGAGTCCTGGAAATGGGAAGTACAATGCCTGCACTTTAAAGGAGGGGTTTGGGGTACGTATTTGGTAGTTTGGAGGGACTTCTAAACTGTCGTATCTGAGCGCCTCTGTAAAGACAGTGATAATGTATGAATGATGGTGAAAGTGTTGAATGATGAAAGCTTTTCTTTCTTTTTGGGTTTTTCTTTCTTTTTGGGTAACCCTGCCTCGGTGGGAGACAGCCGACTTGTTGAAAAAAATATACAGTGGTCCCTCGGTTTTCGTGCATCTCCAAACTCGAACATTTATGTAAGTGTATTTTCGTAAGTGCTGTTGCAAGTGTATTTTTGGGGGTCTGAAATAGACTAACCTACGTGACATTATTTCTTAAGGAAGTAAATTCGTTCGGTAATGGCACTTGAGCAGCATTCTTTAACGAATTTTCGGCGAAAACTGAGGGACAACCGTATACATATATACGTACAGCCTCTCCTCACTTAACGACGGAGATAGGTGCCTAAAACCCCGTCGGTAAACGATTTCATCACTAATTGAGGAATCACCCCTCAATGACACTTCAAAAGTGTCGCCACCCAAAATTAAAATACAGTGGACCCCCGGTGTTCGTACATTTTTCGTAACATAATGCTGTTCAAGTGCCATTACCAATCGAATTTATTCCCTTAAGAAATAATGTAAAGTAGACTAGTCCTTTTAGACCCCCAAAACTACACTTATAAAAGCATTTAAAAAAATACACTTACATAAAAGGGAGTGTTTTGAGCAGGACGAAAACCGGGGGTCCACTGTATTCAGTTTTATGTTTGCTGGGAAATTCCTTTCAATCTGTTTATTATTAACTGTAATACATGAAATAGGTCAATGACTTACTTCCGAGATATTCCAGGAAACATGTGCATAGCTGATTACTTGAGATTTTTTTTTTTTTTTTTGAGAAAATTGCACTTTTTTCAGTCTTTGAATAGGGTAAGAGTGATCTTTTTCTTTTTTTATCCCTCCTCTCCCTCCACCCTTCAATACATCTCTATATAATGTCGGTTTTTATTAATTTGGGTGTCTTTATCATGCTTCTACGTTATCTATTTTTTTTTCAACAAGTCGGCTGTCTCTCACCGAGGCAGGGTGACCCAAAAAGAAAGAAAATCCCCAAAAAGAAAGAAAATCCCCAAAAAGAAAATACTTTCATCATTCAACACTTTCACCTCACTCATACATTATTTCCGATTGTTTTCTGTATGTAAAACTATAGTATTTATTCTTTAAAAAAATGAATTTTTGGTGAATATTTTTGGGTGGAACGGATTACATGTAATTGTATTTACATTATTTCTAATGGGAAATAATGGTTCACAAATCGGCCAGTTCTATTTTAGGCCTAGCTCCTGGAACGGATTATGGCCGATTTTCAGGGTCCCACTGTGCAGAGGCACTCAGATACGACAGCTGAGAATAAGTCCCTCCCAACTGTCACTATCCCAGACCCCTCCTTTAAAGTGCAGGCATTGTACTTCCCATTTCCAGAACTCAAGTCAAACTAAATCAATTAACTGGTTTCCCTGAATCCCTTCACAAAATATTACCCTGCTTACACTCCAACTGCTCGTCAGGTCCCAAAAACCATTCGTCTCCATTCACTCCTATCTAACACGCTCACACATGCTTCCTGGAAGTCCAAGCCCCTTACCAACAGAATTACGCTCTCCAATTCCTTCTACTTTGATCCATTCTCTCTAAATGACCAAACCACCTCAACAACCCCTCTTCAACCCACTGACAAATACTTTTAGTAACTCCACACCTCCTCCTAATTTCCACAATCCGAATTTTCTGCATAATATTTACACCACACATTGCCCTTAAACAGGACATCTCCAATGCCTAATATTATTCTGGAATAAATATGATAGATAGATAACCTTTATTGATAGTAATAGTATAATTATACAATATTTTATAGTGCTGTAAGCTTACACATCCATACGTCATGGTGAACCACGAGTTACTGAGAGAAATTGCTCATGCCCTCCTTCCTTCCTCAGCCTAATTACTTGGTCCTTGACTGTTGTTTACCGGCCAATGTGGCTGTTCAACAGGTTCTGTTCAGACTTGGCTTTTGATGCTATGTCACTTTCATGTTGCCACTGGGCTTTCATCCTTATCTATGCATATTCGTTTCTGGTTCTTACTACCACCACCACTACCACTACCACGACCACCACCACCACGTCCACCACCACCACTCACCCGCACACCCTCCAATACCTCTTCCTATAGTGGACACTCAGTTTTCATTTGTCTCAGTTTTCATGAATTTTGGTTATCGGACAATTTTTTTGTAAAAATATAGCCTTGGTTTTCGTGATTTCCCTTGGATTTCGGCGGTTGTACGGAACATGACAAAGCCTCCCACAGACACATTCAGAGTCAGTCTGGCATTGTTTCTCGGTGAGTGAGCATCACCCCCAGCGTTCATACGAAACATTTTGTAATAATCCATTGTGTTTTGTGCTTGCAACTGCTAAATAAGCCACCATGGGCCCAAAGAAAGCTCCTAGTGCCAGCTCTTTGGTAAAGAAGGTGAGAAACACGATAGAACTAAAGAAAGAAATCACAGAAAAATATGAAAGTGGCGTATGTGTGGCCGAGCTTGCCAGGATGTACGGGAAGCCCCATTCAACGATCACTTCCATCGTGGGGAAGAAAAAGGAAATCAAGGAAGCTGATGTTGTGAAAGGGGTAAATGTGCTAATGAAACAGAGATCGCAAGTAATTGAAGATGTTGAGAAGTTGTTGTTGGTGTGAATCAACCAAAAACAGTTAGCGGGAGATAGTGTTGTGCAGTTGATAATTTGCGAAAAGGCAAGGCAGTTGCATGCCGATCTCGTAAAGAAAATGCCTGGAACGAGTGCTGATGTTAGTGAATATAAGGTCAGCAAAGACTGGTTCGAAAATTTCAAGAAGCGAAGTGGCATACACAGTGCTGTAAGGCATGGTGAGGCTGCAAGTTCAGACAAACATTTGGCTGAAAAATCTATGCATGAATTTGAGGACTATGTAGAGGCTGAAAAATTCCTCCCGCAACAAGTGTTCAATTGTGACGAAACAGACCTCTTTTCGAAGAAAATTCCAAAGAGGAGCTACATCACGCAGGAGGAAAAGGCACTGCCAGGACACAAGCCTATGAAAGACAGGCTAACACTCTTGTTCTGTGCTAACACTAGTGGAGATTTCGATGTGAAGCCTTTACTGGTGTATCACTCTGAAAATCCGAGTGTGTTCAAGAAAAACAGTGTCAAGAGTAAATTGTGTGTGATGTGGAAGAATAACAAAAAGGCATGGGTCACGAGGGAAATTTTCCTTCATTGGTTCAATGAAGTGTTTGGCTCGAATGTGAAGAAATACCTCCTGGAAAATAAATTGCCACTCAAGTGCCTCCTGGTAATGGACAATGCTCCTGCTCATCCTCCAGACATGGATGACCAATTGTTGGAAGAGTTTAGTTTAATCACAGTGAAGTTCTTGCCCCCTAATACCACTCCTCTCATCCAGCCCATGGACCAGCAGGTCATTTCAAACTCTACACCAAAGCAATGTTCCAAAAGTGCTTTGATGTGACCTCGGACATTGAATTGAAACTAAGAGAGTTCTGGAGGGATCACTTCAATATCCTCAATTGCATAACTCTTATAGATATGACTTGGCTGGGAGTGACTTCCAGGACGATGAACTCAGCTTGGAGAAAATTTTGGCCAGAATGTGTCCAAGAGAAGGATTTTGAAGGGTTCGAGGCTGACCCTGTCGACCCTATGCCTGTTGTGGAATGTATTGTGGCATTGGGGAATTTCATGGGGTTGGATGTGTGTGGCCAGGATGTGGAAGAGTTGGTGGAGAGCCACAGTGAAGAGCTAACCACTGAAGAGCTGCAAGACCTTCATCTGCAACAGCAACAGAGCACAGCTGAGGAAATTGCTTCACAGGAGGAGGAAAAGAGAGGAAAAAAGGTGCCTTCTTCAAAGATTAAGGATATTTGTGCAAAGTGGAGTGAGGTGCAAACATTTGTGGAGGAACATCACCCTAACAAAGCTGTTGCAGGCCGTGTCTGCGACATATTCAATGACAATGCCTTGTCCCATTTTAGGCAAATCTTAAAGAGACGCCAGAAACAGAGCTCTCTGGAACAATTTTTTGAGCAACAGGGATCCAGTGACTCTCAAGCTGGTCCTAGTGCCAGTAAAAGACAAAGAAAGGAAGTAACCCAGGATAGGGCTATGATAACTGAAGTACTTATAGAGGAGGATTCCCCTTCCTAACAATAACCTCTGCTCCCTCTCCCCTCCTCGCCATCTTCCATATGCCAACAAGTCTTCAATAAAGATAAAAGTGATGTTAAATGTTCATTTATCAATTTCATTAGTGCTTTACATTGATTTCTCATTGTTTTCTGTATGTAAAACTATATTTATTCTCTATAAAATTTATTTTGGATGTCGAAGGGATTAATTGGATTTACATTATTTCTTATGGGAAATATTACTTCAGTTTTCGCACAAATCGGTTTTCGGCCGACCTTCTGGAATGGATTAAAGACAAAAACCGGGGTTCCACTGTATATATTATTTTTTTTTTTCAACAAGTCAGCCGTCTCCCACCAAGGCAGGGTGACCCAAAAAGAAAATACAATCATCATTCAACACTTACACCATCACTCATACATAATCATTGTCTTTGCAGAGAAGCTCAGATACGACAGTTTAGAAGTCCCTCCAAACTGCCAATATCCCAAACCCCTCCTTTAAAGTGCAGGCATTGTACTTCCCATTTCCAGGATTCAAGTCCGACTAACCAGTTTCCCTGAATCCAATCACTAAATATTACCCTGCTCACACTCACACAGCTCGCCAGGTCCCAAAAACCATTTGTCTCCATTCACTCCTATCTAACACGCTCACGCATGCTTGCATGATAGTCATTTTTCAAAGAATTAAGGCTAAGACGGAGAGCAGGATCTCGGATGAATAAGAAGGGTTTAGAAAAGGCAGGGAAGGGATGTGTAAACCAAGTGTTTACACAAGCACACAAGTGAACAATATTTAGATAAGGGAAGGGCAGTTTTCGTTGCTTTCATGATATGGTGGATAGAGAAGCAATAAGGCAGATGTTGCTAGTGTGTGGAATAGATGGTAGGTTCCTGAATGCTGCTAAGAATTTTTATGAGGATAGTGAGACTCAGGGAGGTACTACCGTCCTGCCAAGTGAGTGTAAAACGAAAGCCTGTAATTGTTTTACATAATGGTAGGATTGCTGGTGTCTTTCTGTCTCATAAACATGCAAGATTTCAGGTATGTCTTGTTACTTCTACTTACATTTAGGTAACACTACACATTCATGTACAAGCATATATATACACACCCCTCTGGGTTTTCTCTTAATTTCTTACTAGTTCTTGTTCTTATTTCCTCTTATCTCCATGGGGAAGTGAACAGAATTCTTCCTCCGTAAGCCATGCGTGTCGTAAGAGTCGACTAAAATGCCGGGAGCAAGGGGCTAGTAACCCCTTCTCCTGTATACATTACTAAATTTAGAAAGAGAAACTTTTGTTTGTCTCTTTGGGCCTCCCCCGCCTTTGTGGGAAACGGCCGACGTGTTGAAAGAAAGAAAGAAGTGAGACTCAGGTCAGGATATGTAGGAGAGAGGGAGATTACTTTCCAGGAAAAGTAAGCCTTAGAGCCATTTCCCACCGAGGCAGGGTGGCCCAAAAGGATAAACAAAAGTTTCTCCTTTTACATTTAGTAATATATACAGGAGAAGGGGTTACTAGCCCCTTGCTCCATTCACCATGGTTATTTAACATATTTATAGATAGGGTTGTAAAAGTGAATGTTGGGGTGTTGGGGAGAGATTTTTTTTTTTTTTCAACAAATCGGCCGTCTCCCACCGAGGCAGGGCGACCCAAAAAGAAAAAAAATCCCCAAAAAGAAAATACTTTCATCATCATTCAACACTTTCACCACACTCATACATAATCACTGTCTTTGCAGAGGCGCTCAGATACGACAGCTGAGAATAGTCCCTCCCAGCTGTCACTATCCCAGACCCCTCCTTTAAAGTGCAGGCATTGTACTTCCCATTTCCAGGACTCAAGTCCAACTAAATCAATTAACTGGTTTCCCTGAATCCCTTCACAAAATATTACCCTGCTCACACTCCAACTGCTCGTCAGGTCCCAAAAACCATTCGTCTCCATTCATTCCTATCTAACACGCTCACACATGCTTGCTGGAAGTCCAAGCCCCTCGCCCACAAAACCTCCTTTACCCCCTCCCTCCAACCTTTTCTAGGACGACCCCTACCCCACCTTCCTTCCCCTACAGATTTATACGCTCTCCAAGTCATTCTATTTTGATCCATTCTCTCTAAATGACCAAACCACCTCAACAACCCCTCTTCAGCCCTCTGACAAATACTTTTAGTAACTCCACACCTTCTCCTAATTTCCACACTACGAACTTTCTGCATAATATTTACACCACACATTGCCCTTAGACAGGACATCTCCACTGCCTCCAGCCTCCTCCTCGCTGCAGCATTTGCAACCCATGCTTCACACCCATATAAGAGTGTTGGTACCACTATACTTTCGTACATTCCCTTCTTTGCCTCTATGGATAACGTTTTTTGTCTCCACAGATACCTCAACGCACCACTCACCTTTTTTCCTTCATCAATTCTATGGTTAACCTCATCCTTCATAAACCCATCCGCTGACACGTCAACTCCCAAATATCTGAAAACATTTACTTCTTCCATAATCCCTCTCTCTAATGTGATATCCAATTTTTCTTCATTTAAATCATTTGATACCCTCATCACCTTACTCTTATCTATGTTCACTTTCAACTTTCTACCTTTACACACTCTCCCAAACTCGTCCACTAACCTTTGCAACATTTCTTTAGAATCTCCCATAAGCACAGTATCATCAGCAAAAAGTAACTGTGTCAACTCCCATTTTACATTTAATTCCCCATAATTTAATCCCACCCCTCTCCCCAACACCCTAGCATTTACTTCTTTTACAACCCCATCTATAAATATATTAAACAACCATGGTGACATTACACATCCCTGTCTAAGACCTACTTTTACCGGGAAGTAAAATATGTGTAAAATATGTGTAATCTAATTCAAAATGGGAGTTGTCACAGTTACTTTTTGCTGACAACACTGCTTTTGGGAGATTTTGAAGAAAAGTTGCAAAGGTTCGTGGATGAATTTAGGAGTGTGTGTAAAGGAAGGAAGCTGAAAGTGAACATGGGAAAGACCAGGGCGATGAAGGTAACAAACGAGTTAGGTAATGAAAGACTGGATATCAGTTTGGAGGGAGGGAGTATGGAGGAAGTGAATGTGTTCAGATATTTAGGACTGGACTTGTAGGCAGATGGGTTTACGAAAGACGAGTCGAGCCATAGAATTGATGAAGGGAAAAAGGTGGGCGAGGAAAAAACTGAATATCACTGAATCAGTTTGTTCATTAGCTACCTTCTTATTGTGCTTATGATTGTAGTTAATTGAATAAGAAATCCTACTTAATAAAGAAGTACAATCTTACTTTTCCAGACCCAACTGCCACTGAAGAGGCAGATATTGCCTGAGGTTTAGTGACAGCAGCAGTAGTAGTGGTGGTGGTTGTAGCTGTGATGGTTTTGGCCACGGATGATACTACTGTGGATACAACTGGTGGTGGTGGAATTCCTACTGGTGTTGCTGCAGCCGTCACCACAGATGATGTTGGTCCAGGAGCAGGTGTGCTTGGCGAAATATTTATGGATGGGGGTAGAACAACACCAGAAGGGCGTGAAGGTGGCTCTTGTGACTGAGTTCCATACTTGATGTACTGAAAGTATAAAACAATGATTTGTATTTAGAGAAACTGCATAGGAAAAAATAATAAAACTTTTAACTGAACTACAGTAATTCATATAATAAACAGTATCAACAAAATTCCATTTCCATAGTTAAATGACCTCACTGAAATAAATAAATTTTATTACTGCCTTACGTAACACTGACTGGCCACGATATTGATGTCAAAATATATCCACACAAAACCCATAACTTCTATAATAGACACTGTCCAATGAAAATAAGCAGATCTCAGCAAAGAGACTAAACAGCCCCTAGTTTACAAATAGTATATGTACTTAAATCCATCGATACAAACATCTATATGAAAAAAAATTCATACAGGGCCTAATAACAAAAGAACTAACTAAACAATACACCTCAATACAGCCTCTCCTCATTTAACGACGAAGTTCTGTTCCTAAGACCACATCGGTAAATGAATTCGTCGCTAAGTGAGGAGCATACTGTAATGGTAGTGGGTTTGTGTCAACCATCTTTGATATTGTTTTAACGTCACCTTTGCACCATTTACTATAACATTTCTGGTATATTTTTAAATGTTTATACAGTAGTATACTGTATATTGTAATAAAAAGAATAAAAGAAATCAGCTCTTATTTTTTTTATTAACACATCGGCCGATTCCCACCAAGGCAGGGTGGCCCGAAAAAGAAAAACTTTCATCATCATTCACTCCATCACTGTCTTGCCAGAGGGGTGCTTTACACTACAGTTATAAAACTGCAACATTAACACCCCTCCTTCAGAGTGCAGACACTGTACTTCCCATCTCCAGGACTCAAGTCCGGCCTGCCGGTTTCCCTGAATCCCTTCATAAATGTTACTTTGCTCACACTCCAACAGCACGTCAAGTATTAAAAAACCATTTGTCTCCATTCACTCCTATCAAATACGCTCACACATGCTTGCTGGAAGTCCAAGCCCCTCGCACACAAAACCTCCTTTACCCCCTCCCTCCTACCTTTCCTAGGCCGACCCCTACCCCGCCTTCCCTCCACTACAGATTTATACACTCTCGAAGTCATTCTGCCTCGTTCCATTCTCTCTACCTGTCTGAACCACCTCAATAACCCCTCCTCAGCTCTCTGGATAATAGTTTTGGTAATCCCACACCTCCTCCCAAATATCTGAATACATTCACCTCCTCCATACTCTCTCCCTCCAATCTGATATCCAATCTTTCGTCACCTATTCTTTTTGTTATCCTCATCACCTTACTCTTTCCTATATTCACTTTCAATTTTCTTCTTTTACACACCCTACCAAATTCATCCACCAACCTCTGCAACTTCTCTTCAGAATCTCCCAAAAGCACAGTGTCATCAGCAAAAAGCAACTGTGACAACTCCCACTTTGTATTTGCTTCTTTATCTTTTAGTCCCACACCTCTTGCCAAGACCCTCGCATTCACTTCTCTTACAACCCCATCTATAAATATATTGAACAACCACGGTGACATCACACATCCTTATCTAAGGCCCATTTTTACTGGGAAATAGTCCCCTTCCTCCTACACCCCTCTAACCTGAGCCTCACTATCCTCATAAAAACTCTTCACTGCTTTCAGTAACCTTCCTCCTATTCCATACACATGCAACATCTGCCACATTGCCCCCTATCTAACCTATCATATGCCTTTTCCAAATCCATAAATGCCACAAAAACATCTTTACCCTTATCCAAATACTGTTCACCTATATGTTTCACTGTAAACACTTGGTCTACACACCCCCTACCTTTCCTAAAGCCCCCTTGTTCATCTGCTATCCTGCTCTCTGTCTTACTCTTAATTCTTTCAATAATAACTCTACCATACACTTTACCAGGTACACTCTACAGACTTTTTTTTTTCAACAAGTCAGCCGTCTCCCACCGAGGCAGGGTGACCCAAAAAGAAAGAAAATCCCCAAAAAGAAAATACTTTCATCATCATTCAACACTATCACCACACACATACATAATCACTGTCTTTGCAGAGGAGCTCAGATACGACAGCTGAGAATTGTCCCTCCCAGCTGTCACTATCCCAGTCCCCTCCTTTAAAGTGCAGGCATTGTACTTCCCATTTCCAGGACTCAAGTCCAACTAAATCAATTAACTGGTTTCCCTGAATCCCTTCACACAATGTTACCCTGCTAACACTCCAACAGATCGTCATGTCCCAAAACCATTCGTCTCCATTCACTCCTATCTAACACGCACACACATGCTTGCTGGAAGTCCAAGCCCTCGCCCACAATACCTCCTTTACCCCTTCCCTCCAACCTTTTCTAGGACGACCCCTACCCGCCTTCCTTCCCCTACAGATTTATACGCTCTCCAAGTCATTCTACTTTGATCCATTCTCTCTAAATGACCAAACCACCTCAACAACCCTTCTTCAGCCTTCTGACAAATACTTTTAGTAACTCCACACCTTCTCCTAATTTCCACATTCCGAATTTTCTGCATAATATTTACACCACACATTGCCCTTAGACAGGACATCTTCACTGCCTCCAGCCTCCTCCTCGCTGCAGCATTTGCAACCCATGCTTCACACCCATAAAAGAGTGTTGGTACGACTATACTTTCGTACATTCCCTTCTTTGCCCCCATGGATAATGTTTTTTTGTCTCCACAGATACCTCAACGCACCACTCACCTTTTTTCCTTCATCAATTCTATGGTTAACCTCATCCTTCATAAACCCATCCGCTGACACGTCAACTCCCAAATATCTGAAAACATTTACTTCTTCCATAATCCCTCTCTCCAATGTGATATCCAATTTTTCTTTATTTAAATCGTTTGATACCCTCATCACCTTACTCTTATCTATGTTCACTTTTAACTTTCTACCTTTACACACTCTCCCAAACTCGTCCACTAACCTTTGCAACTTTTCTTTAGAATCTCCCATAAGCACAGTATCATCAGCAAAAGTAACTGTGTCAACTCCCATTTTGCATTTAATTCTCCAAAATTTAATCCCACCCTCTCCCCAACACCCTAGCATTTACTTCTTTACAACCCCATCTATAAATATATTAAACAACCATGGTGACATTACACATCCCTGTCTAAGACCTACTTTTACCGGAAATAATCTCCTCTCTCCTACACACCCTAACCTGAGCCTCACTATCCTCATAAAAACTCTTTACAGCCTTCAATAACTTACTACCTATTCCATACACTTGCAACATTTGCCACATTGCTCCCTATCCACTCTATCATATGCCTTTTCTAAATCCATAAATGCAATAAAAACTTCTCTACCTTTATCTAAATACTGTTCACATATATGCTTCACTGTAAACACTTGATCTACACATCCCCTACCCACTCTAAAGCCTCCTTGCTCATCTGCAATCCTACTCTCTGTCTTACCTCTAATTCTTTCAATAATAACCCTGCCATACACTTTACCTGGTATACTCAGTAAACTTATTCCCCTATAATTTTTACACTCTGTTTTATCCCCCTTCCCTTTATATAAAGGAACTATACGTGCTCTCTGCCAATCCCTAGGTACCTTCCCCTCTTTCATACATTTATTAAACAAAAATACCAAGCACTCCAGCACTAAATCCCCCCCTGCTTTTAACATTTCTGTCATGATTCCGTCAATTCCAGCTGCTTTACCCCCTTTCATTCAACAGACTTATTCCCCTATAATTTTTGCACTCTCTTTTGTCCCCTTTGCCTTTATACAAAGGAACAATACACGCTCTCTGCCAATCCCTAGGTACCTTACCCTCTTCCATACATTTATTAAATAATAGCACCAACCACTCCAAAACTATATCCCCACCTGCTTTTAACATTTCTATCTTTATCCCATCAATCCCAGCTGCCTTACCCCTTTCATTCTACCCACTGCCTCACGAACTTCCCTACACCCACAACTGGCTCTTCCACACTCCTACAAGATGTTATTCCTCCTGCCCTACACACGAAATCACAGCTTCCCTGTCTTCATCAACATTTAACAACTCCTCAAAATATTCTCTCCATCTTCCTGATACCTCTAACTCTCCATTTAATAACTCTCCTCTCCTATTTTTAACTGTCAAATCCATTTGTTCTCTAGGCTTCCTCAACTTATTAATCTCATTCCAAAACTTTTTCTTATTTTCAACAAAATTTGCTGATAACATCTCACCCACTCTTCATTTGCTCTCTTTTACATTGCTTCACCACTCTTTTAACCTCTCTTTTCTCTCCATATACTCTTCCCTCCTTGCATCACTTCTACTTTGTAAAAACCTCTCATATGCTAACTTTTTCTCCCTTACTACTCTCTTTACATCATCATTCCACCAATCGCTCCTCTTCCCTCCCGCACCCACTCGCCTGTAACCACAAACTTCTGCTGAACACTCTAACACTACATTTTTAAATCTACCCCATACATCTTCGACCCCATTGCCTACACTCTCACTAGCCCATCTATCCTCCAATAGTTGTTTATATCTTACCCTAACTGCCTCCTCTTTTAGTTTATAAACCTTCACCTCTCTTTACTTACTGACTCTATTTTCCTTGTATCCCATCTACCTTTTACTCCCACTGTAGCTATAACTAAAAGTGATCTGATATATCTGTGGCCCTCTATAAACATGTACATCCTGAAGTCTACTCAACAGTCTTTTATCTACCAATACATAGTCCAACAAACTACTGTCATTACACCCTACATCATATCTTGTATACTTATTTATCCTCTTTTTCTTAAAATATGTATTACCTATAACTAAACCCCTTTCTATACAAAGTTCAATCAAAGGGCTCCCATTATCATTTACACCTGGCACCCCAAACTTACCTACTACACCCTCTCTGCATGTTTCTCCCACTTTAGCATTTAGGTCCCCTACCACAATTACTCTCTCATTTGGTTCAAAAGTTCCTATACATTCGCTTAACATCTCCCAAAATCTCTCTCTCCTCTACACTCCTCTCTTCTCCAGGTGCATACACGCTTATTATGACCCACTTTTCGCATCCGACCCGTATTTCAATCCACATAATTCTTGAATTTACACATTCATATTCCCTCTTTTCCTTCCATAACTGATCCTTCAACATTATTGCTACCCTTCCTTAGCTCTAACTCTCTCAGATACTCCTGACTTAATCCCATTTATTTCTCCCCACTGAAACTCGCCTACCCCTTCAGCTTTGTTTCGCTTAGGCCAGGACATCCAACTTCTTTTCATTCATAACATCGGCAATCATCTCTTTCTTATCATCCGCACTACATCCACGCACATTCAAACAACCCAGTTTTATAAAGTTTTTCTTCTTCTCTTTTTTAGTAAATTTGTACAGGAGAAGGGATTACTAGCCCATTGCTCTCAGCATTTTAGTCGCCTCATACGACACGCATTGCTTACGGAGGAAAGATTCTTTTCCACTTCCCCATGGACAATAGAGAAACTAAAAAGAACAAGAGCTATTAAGAAAAAGAAGAAAAACCTAGATGTGTGTATGTATATATATGCATGTGCATGCCAGTGTAGTGTGACCTAAAGTGTAAGTAGAAGAAGCTAGATATACCTGTTATCCAGCGTGTTTATGAGACAGAAAAAAGACACCAGCAATCCTACCATCATGTAAAACAGTTTCAGGTTTCTGTTTCACAGTCACCTGGCAGGACGGTAGTACCTCCCTGGGTGGTTGCTGTCTACCAACACAATGGTTGTCTCCTACTGAGGCAGGCAGGGTGACTTGAAAAACACTTTCACCATCATTCACACTATCACTGCCTTGCAAGAAGCACACAGATATGACAGTTTAGATGTCACTCTAAACAGCAGATATCCCAAATCCCTCCTTTAGAGTTCAGGCACTGTACTTCCCACCTCCCTTCACAAAATATTACCCCTGCTCACACTCCAACAGCTCGTCAAGTTCCAAAAACCATTCGTCTCTACTCATTCCTATCTAACACACTCACAAATGCCTGCTGTATGTACAAGCCCCGTGCACAAAAAAAAAACATTTAACCCCTCCCTTCATTCTTTCCTAGGACAACCCCTACCCCACCTTCCCTTCATTACAAATTTATACACCCTCAAAGTCATCCTATTTTGTGCATCCTCTCTAAATGACCAAACCACCTTAACAACCCCTTCTCAGCCCTATGAATAATACTTTCAGTAACTCTGCACCTTCTAACTTCCACACTATGAATTCTCTGCATAATATTTACACCACACATTGCCCTTAATCACGAAATCTCCACTGCCTCCAGCCTCCTCCTCGCTGCAAGATTCACAACCCATGCTTCACACCCATATAAGAGTGTTGGTATCGCTATACTCTCATACATTCCCTTCTTTGCCTCCATGGATAATGTTCTTTATCTGAAGAGATACCTTAATGCACCACCAACCTTTTTCCCTTCATTAATTCTATGGTTTATCTAGTCCTTCATATACCAATCTGCCGACATGTCCATTCCCAAATATCTGAACACATTCACTACTTCCATACTCCCTCCCTCCAATCTGTTTCATGGGTTTTTAATAGGTCTGATTCAATTATTGGGACACCGTAAATCATGACTAATCATTCCTGGTTATACTTTATTATAAGAGCAATAGAGTAAATATATTTTTGTGTTATTATGAATTAAAAATGGAAGGAAAGTGTTATATATAGGAGAGGCCTGAGAACATGATTAACCCTTTGACTGTCAGAGGCCCCTTTCTGAAACTGTCATTCTATGTCACAAAATTTTGGAAATAAAAAAAATTCTTATGAAATGATAGAGAATCTTTTCTAGATGGTAATGACACCAAAAGTACAAAATTTGATGGAAAACTTACGGAATTACTCTTTCGCAAAGTTAGCAATGTCAGCGATATATACGTATTGGTGATTTCGCCGACTTTGAGCCCTATTTTCAGCCAATTCCATTATTACAGTCGACCAAAATCATAGCTATTTCTTTAGAACTCCATTTGTTCTATCGATTGAGTACAAGAAACCACCAATTTACCGATTTCAACTACACAATAAAGTGGCCAGAAATTGGCAATTTCGCCAATCTCATGCAAAATAAAAAAGATGTCAATTTCAAAATAGGGTCCAGAATAAACAATGCAAACATTTCTGCCACTAAAATAAGATGTTATCTGTTCATTAGTCACGTCTTTAGGCCCCTCTTATATTACTCTTGCTTTCTATTTTGATTTTTTATTCACTCAAAAAATAGAAGATTTATTGTTATGCAGACTATTGCATTATTGTAAAAATGATATAAATAAATATCTGTGCACTTGTGAAAGAATATTAGACTCACCAGTTGATGTGTATTGGACGCGTGGCGTTATTTGTTTACTCTTGATCATTGGCAAAAATTGAACATTTCCACTACAGTGGTACCTCGACTTACGATGGTCCCCAAACTCACCCTTTTATGTAAGTTTATTTTTTTAAATGCTTTTGTAAGTGTAATTTTGGGGGTCTAAAAGGACTAGTCTATTTTACAACATTTCTTAAGGAGATAAATTCGTTTGGTAATGGCACTTGAACAGCATTCTGGAATGAAAAAATATCGTAAGTCGAGGTACCACTGTACTTTGAGCTCAATTTCAAGATCGTTTTCATCATGAAATTAATCAAAATCATCTCTATTCCAGTAATATGTTTTCCATTCTATCACATGAGACCACGAAAAAGAGAATACAACCATAAATACTATAAGAAAATACACCTCAAAGTCGGCGTCTTAATCCATTCTCTCATATGTGGGCCTACCAGCTTTCTCCCGTTTGATTTGAAGCCGCTAGAATTTGTGAGTATATATACGTCCAAAACACTGGCTCGTAAGACGTATATATACGACCGAAACAGTCAAAGGGTTAATGAACAGAGTCGTCGATGTTTTAGGACCAGTAATGTCACTGTTTATTTTGAACTTCTTAATTTTTTTTTTTTTTTTTGTTAAACTGGCCAAATACTGACTTCTGTTGAAATAATTGAATGAGCAATTTTTTGTGCTGAATCGATAGAATGGAAGGCATACTAGCAAAATAGCTAAGAATTTGATCGATTGTAGCAATGGAATACACTTAACCATTTCACTGTCGAGACCCCTGCTCGCAAAATTGCTCTCAGCGTTGAAGAATTTAAAGAAATTATTTTTTTTCTAATTAAATGATAGAGAATCTTTTCCCGATGGTAATGAAACCAAAAGTATGAAATCTGATGAAAAACTTGCGGAATTATGCTCTCACGAAATTTTTAATCTCGGCAATATTTATGCATCGGCGATTTTGTCCACTTTCAGCCCTATTCTGGGCCAATTCTATTATCCAGTCGACTATATTCATAGCTAATTCGCTAGCACTCCTTTATTCTATCGATTGAGTACAAGAAACCACCCATTTACCTATTCTGACCACCCAATAAAGTGATAAGAAATTGATAATTTGGCCAATTTCATACAAAATTCAGGAAAGGCCAATTTCAAAATCGGGTCCAGAAAAACAATGCAAACATTCCTAGCACTAAAATACCATTTTCTCTGTTCACTAGTCACATCTCTGGGCCCCTCTTATATTATGCTTGCTTTCCATTTTGAATTTTTATTCACACAAAAAATAAAAGATTTACTGTTATGGAGACTACTGCATCATTGTAAAAATGGTACGTATAAATAATATCAGTGCATCTGTGAAAGCATATTAGACCCACCAGTTGATGTGTATTGGATGCGTGACGTGATTTGTTTACTCTTGAACATTGTCAAAAATCAAACATTTCTGCTACTTTGAGCTCACTTTCAAGCTACTGTTAGTCTGTAAACCATTCAAAATCATTTCTATTTCTGTAATATATATACCATTCTATCAAATGAAACCAAGAAAACGAGAAAACAACCATATATAGCATCCGAAAATACACCGCAAATTCGCTGTTTTAACCCTTTCAGGGTCCAGACCCCCAATCTGAAACTTGTCCGCAGGGTCCAAGAATTTTCAAAAAAAAAAAAAAAAAATTTCTTATGAAATGGTAGAGAATCATTTTCTGATGGAAATAAAACAAAAAGTACGAAATTTGGTGGAAAATTGACGAAATTACTCTCACGCGAATTTTGCCGAGTCAGCGATATATACATATATGCATCAGCGATTTTGCCAACTTTGACTCCCATTTGAGGTCAATTACATTATTCCAGTCGACCAAATTCTTAGCTATTTCGTTAGTACAGTATTACTTCTATTTTATTAAATGAGCACAAGAAATTGCCCAATCAACCAGGGTAGACCGTTATATTACACGGTTTTATTTGGCACGTTTTGGTTACTGCACTATTGAAAAATTGCAGCACAATTTTATACAACACTTCATAAAATTAACTTAACACAGTTCGGGTTGCAGGAAGGTAAAAAATTTGGAGCGTTGCCTGTGGGATACTTGTGATAAGGAAGGAAGGTCTGAAAAAGGGTGTATGTTTAGCACAGACTGGTTCCACAACTTTAAGTTGCACAAGTTACATAATATTAAGTTTTCTGGTGAAAGTGCTTCAGCTGATCATACAGCAGCAAGTAATTTTCCTGTTGAATTGCAGGAAATTATTTTTGAGGGTGAGTATGAGCCACCTCAAGTGTTAAATGCTGATGAGACAAGTGTTTTTTGGAAGAAAATGCCAACAAGAACTTATTTCAGTCAGCAAGAGAAAAGTGCACTGGGCTTCAAGGCAGCAAAGGATCGCTTCACCTTGCTCCTTTGCAGTAATGCATCAGGTGATTTTAAGTGTAAGCCCATGGTTATTTACCGCTCTAAGAATCCCTGTGCTTTGAAAGGTGTGGATAAAAACATCTTACCAGTAATTTGGAGGTCAAACCAGTCAGCATGGATGACAGAGGAAATATTTATTGAATGGTATAACCCTTTCAGGGTCTGTGCCATAGTTCTACGGCTTTGAGTTCAGGGTCCAAACCGTAGTTCTACGTCATGAGCTCAGCTCACTCAGATAAGCTTTGAGCGGTAAATTTGGGCCTAGATATGAGAGAATTCATCTATGTGGTAAGTGTGCACCACATAAAACAAATCCTGCAGCACACAGTGCATAATGAGAGAAAAAAAAAACTAATTTTCGATTAAATCAGCGACTTTGCAGTGTTTTTTCGTATATTTTTTATAGTTGTATTTGCGATTTCTTGGTCTCATTTGATAGAATGGAAGATATGTTACAGATTTAGAGATGAGTTTGATTGGTTTTAGTAATGGAAATGGCTTGAAACTGAGCTCAAAGTAGCGGAAATGTTAAATTTTTGCCGATGTTAAAGAGTAAACAAATGACCTCACACGTCTAATACGTGCCAGCTGGTGGGTCTAATATACCTTCACAAATGTGGTGATATTATTTGTACAATTATTACAATATTGCATAACAGTAAATCTTCCATTTTTTGGTTTGAATAAAAATTCATTATGTGAATAAAAAATAAAAATGGAATTCATTTGTAAAGACTGAAGACGTAATTAATGAACAGAGGAAATGTTAGTTTAGTGCCAGGAATGCCTGCATTGTTTATTCTGCACCCTATTTTGAAATTGGAATATTTTGAACTTTGAGTTAAATTGGCTAAATTACCAATTTCCAATCACGTTATTTTGTAGTTGAAACATTTGACTGGGCGATTTCTTGTGCTCAATTGATAGAATAAAAGTAATACTAGTGAAATAGCTAAGAATTTGATGGACTGGCCTAAAATGGGAGTCAAAGTCGGCAAAATCGCCGATGCGTAAATATCGCTGAAACATCAAAATTCGCTAGAGCATAATTTCGTCAATTTACAATTTACAATTTTTTGTTTTATTACCTTCAGAAAAAGATTCTCTACCATTTCATAAGAAAAAATAAGAATTTTTTTTTTTTTTTTAAATTCTTGGATACTGGTGCACCCTCTGAAATTTGGCCTCTGGACCCTGAAAGGGTTAAGCATCACTTTATTCCTGAAGTCAAGTTTTACATGCACAGCAAGAACCTTGCATTCAAGGCTCTCTTCATTCTTGATAATTCCCGTACTCATCCACAAGCTTTGCTGGATGTGACCTCACATGTAAAAGTAGTATTTTTACCTCCAAATACAGTGATACCTCGGTTTACGATATTTTTTCGTTCCAGAATGCTGTTCAAGTGCCATTACCAAACGAATTTATCCTCATAAGGAATAATGTAAAATAGACTTGTCCTTTTAGACCCCCAAAAATACACTTACAAAAGCATTTAAAAAAATAAACTTACATAAAAGGGCGATTTTGGGGACCATTGTAAACCGAGGTACGACTGTACATCTTTAATACAACCACTGGTTCGGGGAGTTATTAAGTCATTCAAGTGTAACTACACAAAAAAAGTTATGAAAAAACTAGTTGCATCAATGGACTCAGACTCCAACCTGGCAGTACCAAGTTTCTGGAATAAATGTAACATTGCAGATGCCATCAGCTATGCTAGAAGTGCATGGAATGAAATGCCCTGCTTGAGAGTCAGGTTCAGGAAATTGTTCAGCTGGCAAGGAGATTACCAGGTGGTGGTGGTGGTGATGGTGATGATGGTGATGGGGGATGATGGGATGGTGGTGATGATGGTGGTGGTGATGATGATGGTGGTGATGGTGGTGGTGATGATGGTGGTGGTGATGATGGTGGTGGTGATGGTGGTGGTGATGGTGGTGGTGATGATGATGATGGTGATGGTGATGATGATGGTGGTGATGTGATGGTGGTGATGGATGGTGGTGATGATGATGGTGGTGGTGATGATGATGATGGTGGTGGTGATGATGATGGTGGATGATGTGGTGATGATGATGGTGATGATGATGGTGATGATGATGGTGATGATGATGATGATGATGATGATGATGATGATGATGATGATGATGATGATGATGATGATGATGATGATGATGATGATGATGATGATGATGATGATGATGATGATGATGATGATGATGATGATGATGATGATGATGATGATGATGATGATGATGATGATGATGATGATGATGATGATGATGATGATGATGATGATGATGATGATGATGATGATGATGATGATGATAGTGATGATGATGATGATGATGATGATGATGATGATGATGATGAGATGATGATGATGATGATGATGATGATGATGATGATGATGATGATGATGATGATGATGATGATGATGATGATGATGATGATGATGATGATGATGATGATGATGATGATGATGATGATGATGATGATGATGATGATGATGATGAGATGATGATGATGATGATGATGATGATGATGATGATGATGATGATGATGATGATGATGATGATGATGATGATGATGATGATGATGATGATGATGATGATGATGATGATGATGATGATGATGATGATGATGATGATGATGATGATGATGATGATGATGATGATGATGATGATGATGATGATGATGATGATGATGATGATGATGATGATGATGATGATGATGATGATGATGATGATGATGATGATGATGATGATGATGATGATGGGAGTCCAGAGGAAATGTTGGCAGAGTTCGATGCACAGATACAAGGGAGCCACATAACAAAAGAAGATGAAGAAGAACCTGAAGAAAAACAGTTAACATTGCAGCAGTTACGTGAGCAGTTCCATATTATTGGTAAAGTTGCAGACTTTTTCACTGAAGAGGACCCTGACAAATCTAGAAGCAGTGCTTTGAAACTGGGTCTAGACCAGCTGACAATGCCTTACCATCAGCTCTATAATGTATTGCAAGGTAAAAAGAGCCCAGAGATCCATTACAGAATTTATGCACACTCCAATACAACCATCAACTTTAGTACCAGAACCTCTACCATCCACTTCTGCTGACAACCAACAACCATACACCTCAACCCAGTAGGGCCAAACCATACATCTCCACTCTCTTCACAATCATCCACAAACACCAGCACTCACAATTTAAATGTAAGAAATACTATTATTTCTGTTGCACTTGAAGTCTTAAGCAGAAAAAACATAATATATCACGACAATGAACTACAATTACATACAGTGGACCCCCGGAAATCGAACATTCTTCGTTCCAGAATGCTGTTCAAGTGCTGTTACCGAACGAATTTATTCCCATAAGGAATAATGTAAATTAGATTAGTCTATGTCAGACCCCCAAAAATACACTTACCAAAGCACTTACAATAATAAACTTACATAATAGGTCGAGTTGGGAGACGTTCGATTTCCGGGAGTCCACTGTATTCACTTTTATTTTTGTAAGATCTGTTGGTCTAAAAAAAAGTTTGGCTTTTTGGGGGCTCTAAGGAACGTAACCCTATTTTTCTCACAAGTTATTCAGTTTATCTAACATGGTTTTACCTAAGTTAGTTTAATATCTTTATTATGCACCCCATACCCATCCTGTGGGCGGTAGTCAAAAGATTACAGAGGTACATAATTGGTCCAGGGACTGGACTCCAAAGTTTTGATAGCTGAACAAGTTACAGCGGTAATGAACTAGAACTGGTCACAATTATGACCAATAACAAAGGTTTTACCTAACACAACATTTTCAGGAATGTAACTACCGTGTAATATAACGGTCTACTGTATTTCAACTACCCAATAAAGTGATCGGAAATTGGTAATTTTACCAATTTCACACAAAGTTCAAAATACTCCAATTTCAAAACAAGGTCCAGAATAAACAATGCAGGCATTCCTGGCATTAAAATAATATTTCCTTTGTTTATTAGTTATGTTTCCAGCCTTTACAAATGAATTCCACTTTGATTTTTTATTCACATAATGAATTTTTATTCACACCAAGAAATAATAGATTTACTGTTATGCAATATTGTAATAATTGTATAAATAATATCAGTGCATTCATGAATGCACATTAGACCCATCTGCTGATGTGTATTGGACGCATGACGTCGTTTGTTTACTCTAGAACATCAACAAAAATCGAACATTTCCGCTACTTTAAGCTCAGTTTCAAGCCATTTTTAATACTAAAACCAATCAAAAATCATCTCTGTTTCCTTAATATATCTTCCATTCTATCAAAAGAGACCAAGAAACCGCAAATACAACCATAAAAAACATACAAAAATACACCGCAAATTCGCTGTTTTAATCCAAAAACACGATGTTTTTTCTCATTATGCACTGTGTGCTGTAGGATTTGTTTTACATGGTGCACATTTACCACATAGATGCTCATGGCGTAGAACTACGGCTTTTACTCAGGCTTCAAGGCTGTAGAACTATGGGACAGACCCTCAAAGGGTTAAACCAAAAACACAGTCTCAGGTATTTTTCTCATTATGCACTGCGTGCTGCAGCATTTTTTTTTATACTTCACACACCGACCACTCAAGATCCATTCTCTCAATAGTAGGTCTTCCAGTTATCTCCTGTAAGATAGAAAGCCGCTTGAATTTTGGAATAGTATTATGGGACCGACACTAGCTTCAAAGCTGTAATGTTATGGGACCGACAGTGAATGGGTTAAAATAGGACTCAAAGTCGTGAAAATCACCGATGCGTAAACTGCACTGAGAACGCTTTGTCTCTGTGTAATTCTGCATGTTTTCCATTAAAATTTTGTACTTTTGGTGTCATTACTGTCAGGAAAACATTCTCTACATTTCTGAAGAAAAATAATTTTTGACAAAAAAAATGGATGCTGAGAGCAATATCAATTTTGGTGGTCTGGACAGTGTAAAGGTTAATTCTAAGGTTCTTGACAGCATAAGGGTTAATTCTGGGGGTCTGGACCATGTAAGGGTTAATTCCAGGGGTCTGGACTATGTAAGGGCTAATTCTGGGGATCTGAACTGTGTAAGAGTTAATTCCAGGGGTCCGGACATTTTAAGGGTTAATTACAGGGATCTGGACAGTGAAGGGGTTAAACAGTGAGCACCACAGCTGTGTAAATAACTTTTGGACAAAGTAATATTTTGCCAAGTTTATTACTCCCACAGAAAAAATGTTATTTGCTCAATCTTACCCTCAGTAACCAAAGATAATGCTATAATACATGGTATGGTGCATTATCAAGAGTTACAACTTGGCACTATGCCTCTACCACATATTAAAACATGAATATGGTAGCCAATTATTATTATATTATTTTTATTACCACATCGGCCAGAGGCATGCTTACACTACAGTTACAAAACTGCAACATTAACACCCCTCCTCCTGAGTGCAGGCACTGTACTTCCCATCTCCAGGACTCAAGTCCGGCCTGCCGGTTTCCCTGAATCCAATTACAAAATCAATTGGAAAAATCTAAAGAAATAAAAATTTCGTAAACATTTTAGTACTACGATATTTTATCAACTTTCAATACTGCACTGGAGTCATAATTTAATTCAATACAGTGGTACCTCGAGTTACGATATTTTTTCGTTCGAGAATGCTGTTGAAGTGCCATTACCAAACGAATTTATCCCTATAAGGAATAATGTAAAATAGACTAGTCCTTTTACACCCTCAAAAATATACTTACAAAAGCATTTAAAAAAATAAACTTACATAAAAGGGCGATTTTGGGGACCATCGTAACTTGAGGTACCACTGTACGATTCTGCACAGACAAAAAACCGAGAAACATACTCCCTAAATCATGCAATGTTTTAAGTTAGACATACTGTACCTCAATAAGGTGTGGTGGAAATTCACTGAAATGCTGTATTGCCATGAGGTGCTGACAATACCGAGGATACTCTTTCAGACGACTACGAAACCTATCTAAGGCCACAATACCGAAGTAATACATCTTGCTAGCATGTGGCTTCTGGAGAGCTTCCATTACATATCGCAATGCAACTCCTAAAGCCATGTATCTGCAAAAGTAAGATTAAACAAAAGTGATAATGAATAAAAAAAATATATACTTTGGGAGATTCTGAAAAGTTGCAAAGATTGGTGGACAAATTTGGGAGGGTATATAAAAAAAGGAAATTAAAAGTGAAAATAGGAATGAGCAAGGTGATGAGGTTAACAAATGATTTAGTTAATGAAAGACAATGTATGAGAGAATAGTGGTACCAACACTCTTGAATGGGTCGAAGCATGGGTTGTGAGTGTTGCTGCGAGGTCGAGGCTGGAGGCAGTGGAGCTGTCGAGTCTGAGGAAAATGTGTGATGTAAATATTATGCAGAGAATTCATAGCTTGTAGCTTAGGAGAAGGGGGGTTTACTAAAAGTATTATCCAAAGGGCTGAGGAGGGGTTGTTGAGGTGGTTAGGATCAGAGAAGATGGAGCAAAATATGATGCCCTCTAAAGTATATAAATCTGTAGTGGAGGGAAGGTTAAGGTGAAGGTCATCCTAGGAAAGGCTTGATATAGAGGGTAAGGAGGTTGTCTGTGCAAGGGGCTTGGACATACAGCAGGAGAGTGAACATTTTATACAGGAGTGGAGGCAAATGGTATTTGGGACTGACAAGCTGTGTAAGCAAGGTAGCATTCATAAAGATTCAGGGAAACTGGTTAGCCAGATTAAAGTCCAGAAGGTGGGAAATACGGTGCCTGCACTCTGAAGGAGAGGATGGGAATATCTGCAGTTTCGAGGGGCATCTGAAATACAGCTTGCCTCTAGCAAAACGGTGATAGAGTGATTGATTGTGTAAGCATTTCTTCTTTTTTGGGTCACCCTACCTTGGTGGGAGACAGCCATTGTGTTAAAAAAAAAAGTACACATCCAGTACACATGCATTAAATACTGGCAAATTCATTTGCAATAATTTTTTTCTCCTTGCAAGTATTAAATTCACTTTCAAATTACATGTACACTTAACTTCACTTGTTCAAATTACGTATGAGAATAAAAAATAAATTTTAAACAAGTAAACTTTTAGGGAAAACTTCCTGGAACAGAAAGAAAATATGGAAATGTTTAGAATAGTAGACTTAGTGGTTAATAAGTACTGTACAGTCAACCCTCCGTTTTCGTGTATCTCCGTTTTCGGTGATTTCAGTTTTTGGGCACTTTTTTCGTGGAAATATTACCTCCGTTTTCGGTGATTGGCTCCGTTTTCGTTCATGGTACGGAACCTGTCCAGCGCACATACAAAGCCCGCCTCCCACTCACATTCTCAGGCAGTGTAGCATTGTTTCTGGTTGAGTGAACATTATCCTGCGAGTTCATACAAAACATTTCTTAACAATCCATTGTTTTTGGCCCTTGATTATTGTGTGTGACTGCTAAATAAGCCACCATGGGCCCAAAGAAAGCTCCTAGTGTCAGTCCTTTGGTAAAGAAAGTGAGGAACACCATAGAATTAAAGAAAGAAATCGTAGCAAAGTATCAAAATGGAGTCGATAAAGGCTATAGCACCAGCCAGCGATAAAGTGTAGCATTAACAGTGTAGCAAGTAAGTTAAGCCATTAATCGATAGAAAAATGACGACACGAAACTTAACTCCTCCATTGTTTGAGGAATATAGGGACACTGAGACCAGAGCTGCTCTCTGCCAACATCTCCTCCAAGGTAAGTGTAAATATTTTTTATTTATATAAGTGTGAATATTTCTTATTTATAAATTAGAGTGTAAATATTTCTTATTTATCTCCATGGGGAAGTGGAATAGAATTCTTCCTCCGTAAGCCATGCGTGTCGTAAGAGGCGACTAAAATGCCGGGAGCAAGGGGCCAGTAACCCCTTCTCCTGTATATATTACTAAATGTAAAAGGAAAAACTTTTGTTTTTCCTTTTGGGCCACCCCACTTCGGTGGGAAACGGCCGACGTGTTGAAAGAAAGATTTCTTATTTATAAATTATGTACATTGTGTGAATAAGAGGTAGTGGCGGCCTGCTGCTGCCGCCGACCACCACCAGCAGTATATGTACGGTTTATGGTCAGTGGCACTTAAACCCATCAACAACAATAACACTACTGCCAGTTCTCTCATACATAATGACATATTTTATTCATTCTAGAGTATATATCATGTTTCTATGTTATTAATATTGTTTATTATGTCATATTAGATGAATTGTGATAGATAAATAAGCCGTAGAGCTGATATTAGTGTCAAATTGAAGCATTTTGTCCTGCCTCCCAACAATAAACTCACCTCCCTCTCTCCTCCTCTCCATCTTCCATACACCAACAAGAGTCACCAATAAAGGTAAGTGTGATGTTAAATGTTCATTTATACATGTTATTAGTGCTTTATATTTATTTGTCATTCTTTTCTGTATGTAAATCTATATTTAATCTCTAAAAAATAATTTTTTGTTAATACCCCTGGGTGTCTGAAACGGATTAATTGAATTTACATTATTTCTTATGGGGAAAATGGCTTCAGTTCTCGTTGATTTCAGTTTTAGTCGATCCCTCTGAAACGGATTAAGCACGAAAACGGAGGGTTGACTGTATTCCTATATCTTTTGTGAGCATCCAAGCATGGTACCACACATCTGTTTTTTTTTTTTTCAACAAGTCGGCCGTCTCCCACCAAGGCAAGGTGACCCAAAAAGAAAAAATCCCCAAAAAGAAAATACTTTCATCATCATTCAACACTTTCACCTCACTCATACATAATCACTGTCTTTGCAGAGGCACTCAGATACTACAGTTTATAAGTCCCTCCAAACTGTCACTATCCCAGACCCCTCCTTTAACCCTTAAACGATCCACACGTATATTTGTTAGCTCGCCCAGTGCCCCGAATCTTTTGGAAAATAATAATAATAATGATAGTGCATAAAATAATAATAATAATGATAGTGAATAATAATGATGATGATAATAATAATAATAATAGTGAATAATAATAATAATAATAATAATACTATATCTGATCTCCACTAATGATGACTGGTGACATTTCACGAAGGGTGAGCCGTAGTCTTATCTCTTCTTATCAGTCCAGTAATTACAGTGATGACATTTGAGGAGTTTACACTGCTTCCCTTTATTTGTTATGCAAACCTGTCTGTCTGTCTGTCTGTCTTTCTGTCTGCCTGTGTGTCGTCTCCTTTCTGTCTGCTTGTCTCAGAGAGTAGCTCATAACCCAACTGGTATTACGCAGATCACAAGCACAGTACAGTGGACCCCCGAGTTTCGTAAGTTTCTTATTTCGTAAACATCGTGTTTCGTAAGCTTTTTTCGATTTCGAGAATCGTAAACTGGCTCGTGTTTCGTAATGTATTAGACCTGTACGCATGCTCCGTGCCTGCGCAGGACGCTGCCAGTGAAGCGTTGTTTACCATTGAGAGAACATTACCCAGCACGCTCTTTCAAACATTCACAATACATTTGGTGTCTTTTTTGGTGGTTTTGTGATTGTCACTGTGAAATAAGTCACCATGGGTCCAAAGAAGCTTCCTAGTGGCACTCCTGTGGTAAAGAAAGTGAGGAACACCATCAAACTGAAGAAAGATTATAGAAAAATATGAGAGTGGGGTACGTCTGAGTGAGCTTGCCAGAATGTACAAGAAAACCCCATCTACTATCAGCTCTATCCTGGCAAAGAGAAATGAGATCAAGGAAGCTAATGTTGCAAAAGGGGTTGATATGTTAACGAAAAATAGATCGAAAACAGTGGATGAGGTTGAGAAGTTGTTGTTGGTGTGGATCAATGAAAAACAGAGAGCGGGTGATAGTATGTCCATGGCGATAATTTGTGAAAAGGCAAGGAAGTTGCACGCAGATCTTGTCAAGACAATGCCTGGAACAAGTGGTGAGGCAAGTGATTTTAAAGCCAGCAAAGGCTGGTTTGACAGGTTTAAGAAACGTAGTGGCATACACAGTGTTGTGAGACATGGTGAGGCAGCCAGCTCAGACAAACGTGCAGCTGAAAAGTTTGTGCAGGAATTCCAGGGGTTCGTAGAGGCTGAACAATTCCTCCCCCAACAAGTGTTTAACTGTGATGAAACAGGCTTGTTTTGGAAGAAAATGCCCAACAGGACCTTCATTACTCAGGAGGAAAAGGCACAGCCAGGACACAAGCCTATGAAAGACAGGCTAACTCTTATGATGTGTGCCAATGCCAGTGGTGATTTTAAAGTGAAGCCTTTACTGGTGTATCACGCAGAAAATCCCAGACCCTTCAGGAATCACAGTGTTGACAAGAATAATTTGTGTGTGCATTGGAAGACTAACACCAAGGCATGGGTCACAACGGAGATTTTCAAGGAATGGGTGACTGGAGTGTTTGGCCCTAGTGTGATGAAATACCTCTTGGAAAAGAAATTGCCACACAAGTGCCTCCTGGTACTGGACAATGCTCCTGCTCACCCTCACAACTTGCAAGAGTGTTTGTCTGACAAGTTTAATTTCATCAGAGTGAAGTTCTTGCCTCCTAACACCACTCCTCTCATCCAGCCCATGGACCAGCAGGTCATTGCAAACTTCTAGAAACTGTACACCAAAGCAGTGTTTCAGAAGTGCTTTGATGTGACCTCAGACACTGCATTGACCCTAAGAGAGTTCTGGAAAGATCACTTCAATATTGTGCATTGCATATGCCTTATAGGTAAGGCTTGGGAGGGAGTGACTTCCAGGACTTTGAACTCTGCTTGGAGACCATTGTGGCCAGGTTGTGTCCAACAGAGGGATTTTGAAGGATTTGAGGCTGACCCTGACCCTGACGACCCTGTGCCTGTTGTGGAAGATATTGTGGCATTGGGGAACAGCCTGAGGTTGGAGGTGAGTGGTGAGGATGTGGAAGAGTTGGTGGAGGAGCACAGGGTAGAGCTAACAACTGAAGAGCTGCAAGAGCTTCATCTGGAACAGCAACAGACCACAGTTGAGGTTACTGCTTCAAAGGAGGAGGGTGAGAGACAGAAGGAGGTGCCTTCTTCAGTGCTTAAGGAGATGTGTACAAAGTGGAATGAGTTGCAGACATTTGTTGAAAGACACCACCCTGAGCAAGCTGAAATGAGCCTTCTGTGCAGCCACTTCAGTGACAGAGCCATGTTGCACTTCAGGAAAGTGTTGAAAAGTCACCAGAAACAGAGGACTGTGGACAGTTACTTCACCAGGCAGGGGTCTAGTGACTCTCAAGCTGGTCCTAGTGGCATTAAAAGACCAAGAAAGGAAGTAACC
This sequence comes from Cherax destructor, assembly GCA_009830355.1. Lineage (NCBI taxonomy): Eukaryota > Metazoa > Arthropoda > Malacostraca > Decapoda > Parastacidae > Cherax > Cherax destructor. The sequence continues at coordinate 93,845 of WNWK01001541.1, read as the reverse complement.
CCAGAGAGGGACTTGTTACCTGAAGTCCTTTTGGGGGGGATTCCCCTTCCAACCACTAACACCCTGCCCCTGTCAGCAACTCTACCTTCCAGATGCCTGCAACTCTAAAATAAAGGTAAGTAAATGTATATATATATATTGTTTTTAATTATTTTGCATGAATATTTTTTTGTGGAACGGATTAATTGTATTTACATTATTTCTTATGGGAAATAACGGTTCAAATTTTGTAAACTTCGTGTTAAGTAATAGCTCCTGGAACGGATTAATTACGATACTCGGGGGTCCACTGTATAACACTTTGTCTTGATTTTTTTTAGTTATCCTAGGTAATTTACACGATGTAGTACAATTGTATTTACGTATGTTTTCCTGTGAGATAGAGACAGATAGAGACAGAGACAGATAGATAAAGACAGAGATAGACAGCCAATCAGGTACCCAGCTGACCAGCCAGCTGCTGGCCAACCAGCTGCTTTCCAGCCAGGTGGCCAACCAGCTGCTTGCCAGCCAGGTGGCCAGGCAGGCAGGCAGCCAGCTGGCCTGCCAGCCTGTGTCTGTCTGTGTGTCTGTTTTTCTGTCTGTCTGTGTGTCTGTCTGTGTGTCTGTCTGTGTGTCTGTCTGTGTGTCTGTCTGTGTGTCTGTCTGTGTGTCTGTCTGTGTGTCTGTCTGTGTGTCTGTCTGTGTGTCTGTCTGTGTGTCTGTCTGTGTGTCTGTCTGTGTGTCTGTCTGTCTGTCTGTCTGTCTGTCTGTCTGTCTGTCTGTCTGTCTGTCTGTGTGTCTGTCTTTCTGTCTGTCTGTGTGTCTGTCTTTCTGTCTGTCTGTGTGTCTGTCTTTCTGTCTGTCTGTGTGTCTGTCTTTCTGTCTGTCTGTCTGTGTCTGTCTTTCTGTCTGTCTGTGTGTCTGTCTTTCTGTCTGTGTGTCTGTCTGTGTGTCTGTCTTTCTGTCTGTCTGTGTGTCTGTCTTTCTGTCTGTCTGTGTGTCTGTCTTTCTGTCTGTCTGTGTGTCTGTCTTTCTGTCTGTCTGTGTGTCTGTCTGTCTGTGTGTCTGTCTTTCTGTCTGTCTGTGTGTCTGTCTTTCTGTCTGTCTGTGTGTCTGTCTTTCTGTCTGTCTGTGTGTCTGTCTTTCTGTCTGTCTGTGTGTCTGTCTTTCTGTCTGTCTGTGTGTCTGTCTTTCTGTCTGTCTGTGTGTCTGTCTTTCTGTCTGTCTGTGTGTCTGTCTTTCTGTCTGTCTGTGTGTCTGTCTTTCTGTCTGTCTGTGTGTCTGTCTTTCTGTCTGTCTGTGTGTCTGTCTTTCTGTCTGTCTGTGTGTCTGTCTTTCTGTCTGTCTGTGTGTCTGTCTTTCTGTCTGTCTGTGTGTCTGTCTTTGTCTGTCTGTTTCTGTCTGTCTGTCTGTCTGTTTGTCTGTCTGTGTGTCTGTCTTTCTGTCTGCTTGTCTCAGAGGTGCTATCTCTGTCTGGTATGTCTGCAGATCTAACAATGGCATTACGTGGACCCAGCTGCATTAACGGCTCGGCAGTCGAACGAACTCGGCAGTGTACAAAAAAATTGAAATCGTCATGCGAACAAATTATCGCGAGTCGAACGAATACGTTCGTGACCTGTCGGCCCAGGCGCTTGGGTGCCTCACAGCGCAGGCGTGGAGAGCCAGTCCCGCGTTGTTTACACTCGAGAGAACAATACCCTGCACGCTTCCCAGACATTTCACACTTAATTATAATTTTTGGAGTTTGTTCATTAAGTGCGACTGTGAAATAAGCTACCATGGGTCCCAAGAAAGTTCCTAGTGGTACCCCTGGGCTGATAAAAGTGAGAAACACCGTAGAAATGAAGAAGGAAATAATACAAAAATACGAGAGTGGTGTGCGATTGTGATCTTGCCAGGATATATGGCAAAAACAGGTCAACTATCGCTTCTATCCTGCTTAAGAAGGAAGAAATTAAGCAAGCTGATGTTGCAAAAGGTGTTACTGTGCGAGCCAAAACAGACCACAAATAATCGAAGAGATTGAAAAGCTGTTGCTGGTGTGGATCAAGGATAAAGAGTTAGCGGGTGATAGTGTGTCTGAGTCAATTATTTGTGAAAAGGCAAGGAACTTGCATGCCGATCTTTAAAGAAAATGCCTGCAACCAGTGCTGATTGTAATGGTAGTGAATTTAAAGCCAGCAAAGGCTGGTTTGAGAGATTTAAACATCGTAGTGGCATACATAATGTGGTAAGGCATGGTGAGGCTGCCAGTTCAGACAAACATGCAGCTGAAAAATTCATTAAGGAGTTTCAGGACTACATAAAGACTGAAAAATTTAAACCTGAACAAGTGTTCAATTGTGACGAAACAGGCCTGTTTTGGAAGAAAATGCCCAACAGGACCTACATTACTCAGGGGGAAAAAGGCACTGCCAGGACACAAGCCTATGAAAGACAGGCTAACTCTCATGATGTGTAGTAATGCTAGTGGGGATTTTAAATTAAAGCCTTTACTAGTGTATCACTCAGAAAATCCCAGAGTGTTCAAGAGACACAATGTCGTCAAAAGTAGATTGTGTGTCTTGTGGAGAGCTAGTCAGAATGCATGGGTCACAAAGCACCTTTTCAGTGACTGGATCCATGAAGTGTTTGGCCCCAGTGTGAGAAAATACCTACAGGAAAAGGGTTTGGACAAAAAGTGCCTCCTGTTGCTGGACAATGCTCCTTCACATCCTCAAAACATGGAAGACCTACTGTGTGAAGACTTCAAATTTATAAAACTGAAGTTCTTGCCTCCTAACACCACTCCTCTCCTCCAGCCCATGGACCAGCAGGTCATCTGTAACTTCAAAAACTCTACACAAAAGCAGTGTTTGAAAAGTGCTTTGAAATGACCTCGGACAGTGAATTGACCCTTAGAGAGTTCTGGAAGAATCATTTCAATATCTACAGCTGCATAGGCCTTATAGGCAAGGCTTGGGAGGGAGTGACTTCAAGGACTTTGAACTCTGCTTGGAGACCATTGTGGCCAGGTTGTGTCCAACAGAGGGATTTTGAAGGGTTTGAGGCTGACCCTGACCCTGCCGACCCTTTGCCTGTTGTGGACTGTATTGTGGAATTGGGCAAGTCCATGGGGTTGGAGGTGAGTGGCGATGATGTGGAAGAGCTAGTGCAGGGACACAGGGTAGAGCTAACAACTCAAGAGCTGCAAGAGCTGGAAATGGAAGAGCATCAGACCAGATTTGAGGCTATTGATTCACGGAGGAGGAGGAGGAAGAGGGCTGAAGAAGGTGCCTTCTTCAGAGATTAAGGAGATGTGTACAATGTGGAATAGATTGCAAAGTTTTGTTGAAAAATACCACCCTGAACAAGCTCAAACAAGCCATAACAGCAGCATGTTCAGTGACCAAACAATGTCCTTCTTCAGGAACATGTTGAAAGGTGCCAGAAACAGAGGACTGTGGACAGTTATTTTGTTAAAGTGTCCAGTAACTCCCAAGCTGGTCCTAGTGGGATTAAAAGACAAAGAAAGAAGTAACCCCAGATAGGGCTTTGGTACCTGAAGTCCTTCTGGAAGGGATTCCCTTCCAAACACTAACCCCTCCCTCCCTCCCTCCTACTCCCTCTCTTCCATATGCCATCAACAATCTTCAATAATGGTAAGTAAAAAGACTTGCATTTATTTACTAATACTTTTAGTAGTACAGCACTGTAGTATTTAATGTTTTTGTCTATGTAGAAGCTTAATTTTATTAAAATATAATATTTTTTATATATTTTTGGATTTCTGGAACGGATTAATTGTATTTCCATTATTTATTATGGGAAAAATTAAATCGCCTTTCGAACATTTCACGTTAAGAACAAGCTCCTGGAACGGATTAAATTTGAATGGCGAGGGTCCACTGTATATCACTTTGTCTTGATTTTTTTAGTTATCCTAGGTAATTTACACTATGTATAATTGTATTTACGTATGTGTTCCTGTGAGACAGAGACAGATAGATACAGACAAACAGACAGACAGCGATTGACAGCCAATCAGGTACCCAGCTGACCAGCCAGCTGCTGGCCATCCAGGTGGCCAACCAGCTGCTTGCCAGCCAGGTAGGCAGCCAGCTGGCCTGCCAGCCTGCCGACATCACTTTCCACTTCAAAGGGGAGTGTTAATAAGACATGACAACAGTGAATTCTTGGTGTTTGCCGCAGTGTTTGCTCTAGCTGGCGCTCAATTTACCTGGTGCTCCCACAAGGTACTAAGTGGTCCCACATTTTTATTATATGGCACACACCGAGTGTTAAGACCCATTCTATGCTCACCAGGCATCTCAGGCCAATCATGCCAAATTTGGAGGCAGGAAAATTAAAACGTAAAAATACGTTTGGGGCAGTAGCAGTACTAACGTATATATACGTTTGGACCGTTTAAGGGTTAAAGTGCAGGCATTGTACTTCCCATTTTCAGGACTCAAGTTCAGCTAAATCTATAATAATCGGTTTCCTGAATCCGTCTCACTAAATATTACCCTGCTCACACTCCAACAGCTCGTCAGGTCCAAAAAAACATTCATCTCCATTCACTCCTATCTAACACGCTCACACATGCTTGCTGGAAGTCCAAGCCCCTCGCCCACAAAACCTCATTTACCCCTCCCTCCAACCTTTTCGAGGACGACCCCTACCCCACCTTCCTTCCCCTACAGATTTGTATGCTCTCCAAGTCATTCTACTTTGATCCATTCTCTCTAAATGACCAAACCACCTCAACAACCCCTCTTCAGCCCTCTGACTAATACTTTTAGTATCTCCACATCTCCTCCTAATTTCCAGACTCTGAATTTTCTGCATAATATTTACACCACACATTGCCCTTAGACAGGACATCTCCACTGCCTCCAGGCGCCTCCTCGCTACAGCATTTACAACCCAAGCTTCACACCCATATAAGATTGTCAGTACCACTATACTTTCATACATTCCCTTCTTTGCCTCCATGGATAACGATAGAAATGTTAAAAGCAGGTGGGGATATAGTTTTGGAGTAGTTAGTGTTTTTATTTAATAAATGTATGGAAGAGGGTAAGGTACCTAGGGACTGGCAGAGAGCATGCATAGTTCCTTTGTATAAAGGCAAAGGGGACACAAGAGAGAGTAAAAATTATAGGGGAATAAGTCTGTTGAGTATACCTGATAAAGTGTATGGTAGAGTTATTATTGAAAGAATTAGGAGAAAGACGGAGAGCAAAATAGCAGATGAACAAGGCTTTAGAAAGGATAGGGGGTGTGTAGACCAAGTGTTTGCAGTGAAACATATAGGTGAACAGCATTTAGATAAGGGTAAAGAGGTTTTTGAGGCATTTATGGATTTGGAAAAGGCGTATGATAGGGTGGATAGGGAGGCAATGTGGCAGATGTTGCAAATAAGCTGATCCTATGTATTAGAAATCTTCCCTATGAGGATAGACTGAGGGCCCTGAATCTGCACTCTATACAAAGGCGTAGAATTAGGGGGTATATGATTGAGGTGTATAAATGGAAAACAGGAATGAATAAAGGGGATGTAAATAGAGTGCTAAAAATATCTAGCCTAGACAGGACTTGCAGCAATGGCTTTAAGATGGAAAAATTCAGATTCAGGAAGGATATAGGAAAGCACTGGTTTGGTAATAGAGTTGTGGATGAGTGGAAAAAACTCCCGAGTACTGTTATAGAAGCTAAGATGTTGTGTAGTTTTAAAAATAGGTTAGATAAATACATGAGTGGGTGTGAGTTTGACCTGACTAGCTTGTGCTACTAGGTCAGATGCCATGCTCCTTCCTTAAGTGAATGTGACCTGACCTGACAAGGTTAAGGCATTGGCTTAAGCCAGTAGGAGAAATGGACCTACCTTGCATGGGCCAGTAGGCCTGTTGCAGTGTTCCTTCTTTCTTATGTTCTTAAATGTATGGAATAGGAGGTAGGTTATTGAAAGCAGTGAAGAGTCTTTATGAGGATAGTGAGGCTCAGGTTAGAGTATGTAGGCGAGAGGGGGATTATTTCCCAGTAAAAGTAGGCATTAGACAGGGATGTGTGATGTCACCATGGTTGTTCAACATATTTATAGATATAGTTGTAAGAGAAGTGAATGCTCAGGTGTTGGCAAGAGGTGTGGGGTTAAAAGATGAAGAATCTAACACAAAGTGGGAGTTGTCACTGTTGCTTTTGCTGATGATACTGTGCTTTTGAGAGATTCTGAAGAGAAGTTGCAGAGGTTGGTTGATGAGTTTGGTAGGGTATGTAAAAGAAGGAAATTAAAAGTGAATAATGTATAGGAAAGAGTAAGGTGATGAGGAAAACGAAAAAAATATGTAACAGAAGATTGGATATCAGACTGGAGGGAGAGAGTATGGAGGAGATGAATGTATTCAGATATTTTTGAGTGGATGTGTCAGCGGATGGGTCTGTGAAAGATGAGGTAAATCATAGAATTGACGAGGAGAAAAAGGTGAGTGGTGCACTGAGGAGTTTGTGGAGACAAAGAACTTTATCCATGAAAACAATGAAGGGAATGTATGAGAGTATAGTTATACCAATGCTCTTGTATGGGTGTGAGGAATGGGTTGTGAATGTTGCAACAAGAAGGCTGGAGACAGTGGAGATGTCGTGTCTGAGGGCAATGTGTGGTGTGAATATAATGCAGAGAATCCATAGTTTGGAGATTAGGAGGAGGTGTGGGATTACCAAAACTATTATCCAGAGAGCCGAGGAGGGGTTACTGAGATGGTTTGGACATGTAGAGAGAATGGAACGAGACAGAATGACTTCGAGGTAGGGGTAGGGGTCTGCCCAGGAAAGGTTGGAGGGAGGGAAGGGGTAAAGGAGGTTTTGCGTGCGAGGGGCTTGGACTTCCAGCAAGCGTGCGTGAGCATGTTAGATAGGAGCGAATGGAGACAAATGGTTTTTAGGACTTGACGTGCTGTTGGAGTGTGAGCAAGGTAACATTTATGAAGGGATTCACGGAAACCAGCAGGCCGGACTTGATTCCTGGAGATGGGAAGTACAGTGCCGGCACTCTGAAGGAGGGGTGTTAATGTTGCAGTTTTATAACTGTAGTGTAAGCATGCCTCTGGCAAGACAGTGATGGAGTGAATGATGATGAAAGTTTTTCTTTTTCGGGCCACCCTGCCTTGGTGGGAAATGGCCGATGTGTTAAAAATAATTATAATACAGTGGACCCCCGAGTTTCGTAAAAACTTCATTCCTGAAGTCTGCTCAAGCGCTATTACCGAACGAATTTACTCCCTTAACCCTTTGAGGGTCGGTCCCATACTAGTACGTCAGTGCAGCCAGGGTCGGTCACGTACTTGTACGCCTAAATTCTAGTGCCTTCAAATCTGGTGGAAGAAAGCTGGCAGGCCTACATATGAAAGAATGGGTCTGCGTGGTCAGTGTGCGCAGTATAAAAAAAATCCTGAAGCACGCAGTGCATAATGAGAAAAAAAAAACTGACCGTTTTTTTGGTTTAAAACAGCGACTTTCGGGTGTATTTTTGTATGGTATTTGTGGTTGTATTCTGGTTTTCTTGGTCTCTTTCGATAGAATGGAAGATATACTATAGAAATGGTGATGATTTTGATTGGTTTTACGATGATAAGTACCTTGAAACTGAGCGCAAAATAACGAAAATGTTCGATTTTTGTCGATGTTCAAGAGTACACAAATCACACCATGCGTCCAATACACATCAACTGGCATGTCTAATATTCTTGCACAAGTGCACTGATATTATTTATACCGTTTCTACAATGATGCAGTTGAATACATAACAATAAATCTTCTATTTTTTTGTGAGAATAAAAATTCAAAATCGAAAGCAAAAGTAATGTAAAAGGGGCCTTGAGACGTGACTAATGAACAGAAAAGATGTTATTTTAGTGCCATGAATGTCTGCATTGTTTATTCTGGACCCTATTTTGAAATTGGCATCGTTTGAAATTTGTGTGAAATTGGCCAAATTGCCATTTTCTGACCACTATTTTGGGTAGTTGCAATTGGTAAATTGGCGGTTTCTTGTACTCAATCGATAGAAGAAATGGAGTTCTAGCGAAATAGCTATAATTGTAGTAGACAGAAACATTAAAATTTGCCGAAAATAGGGCTCAAAGTGGGCGAAACCACCGACGCGTAAATGTCATCGATACCGCTAACTTCGCGAGAGCATAACTCCGTTAGTTTTCCATCAAATTTCATAATTTTGGTGGCGTTATGATCGGAAAAAGATTCTTTATTATTTCATAAGAAAAATTTTTTTTTTTTTTTTTGAAAATTTTTCGACCCTGAGAACAAGTTCGGGAGAGGGCCTCTCGACCCTCAAAGGGTTAAAGAAAAGTATCACGTAGGTTAGTCTATTTCAGACCCCCAAAAATACACTTCCACAAGCACTTACAATATTATACTTACATAACTGTACGATTTCCGGGGTTTACGAAACTCGGGGGTCCACTGTACATACAGTGGACCCCCGAGTTTCGTAAGGTTCTTGCTTCGTAAACATCGTGTTTCGTAAGCTTTTTACGATTTTGAGAATCGTAAAACCGCTCGTGTTTCGTAACGTATTAGACCTGTCCGCCTGCTCCGCGCCTGCGCGGGACGCAGGACGCCGCCAGTGAAGCATTGTTTACCATTGAGAGAACATTACCTAGCGTGCTCTTTCAAACATTCACACTACATTTGGTGTTTTTTTTGGTGCTTTAGTGATTGTCACTGTGAAATAAGTCACCATGGGTCCAAAGAAGCTTCCTAGTGGCACCCCTGTGGTAGCATTCATGGAGGGAGTGTAGCATTCATGCAGGGAGTGTAGCATTCATGCAGGGAGTGTAGCAGGCATGCAGAGAGTTTAGCAGGCATGCAAGGAGTGTAGCATTCATGCAGGGAGTTTAGCATTCATGCAGGGAGTTTAGCATTCATGCAGGGAGTGTAGCAGCCATGCAGGGAGTTTAGCAGGTATGCAGGGAGTGTAGCATTCATGCAGGGAGTTTAGCATTCATGCAGGGAGTGTAGCATTCATGCAGGGAGTGTAGCAGGCATGCAGGGAGTTTAGCAGGCATGCAGGGAGTTTAGCAGGCATGCAGGGAGTGTAGCATTCATGCAGGGAGTGTAGCATTCATGCAGGGAGTGTAGCATTCATGCAGGAAGTTTAGCAGGCATGCAGGGAGTGTAGCTTTCATGCAGGGAGTGTAGCATTCATGCAGGGAGATGTTGGAGATGGCCATTGTGTTTAAAAAAGTATTAGTACAGTGGACCCCTGCCAAACGAGCAAAATTCATTCCAGAAGCCTGCTCAAGTGCCATTACCGAACGAATTTACTTCCTTAAGAAATAATGTCACGTAGGTTAGTCTATTTCAGACCCCCAAAAATACACTTCCACAAGCACTTACAATATTATACTTACATAATTGTACGATTTCCGGGGTGCTCATTAGGCGGGGGTCCACTGTAAATGTAAAACTAAAATTTTACATTTTGTTAATGTTGTAGAGTATCCAACAGCAATTTCATGAACAACACATTACACTTAGTGTCTAATAATATAATTTTCCGTACCTGACTAGTTAATGGTCCAAGTCAGAGTGAAATGTCATCTTGAGTTTCAGTTTCCCATGTATACTGTAAGGTTCCAGTCACGGTATTGTGCCTTTATATTCTTTACTGCACCTTTTTTTCAGCCAAATAATGCACGAGCACACGACACTACCATTAGCTTGTTGACTTCCAATGCAGCTCAACACTCTTGGTGTGTCAGGAAGCAGCTTTTCCTTGCACCTGTATGACAATGGAGCATTAAAAATTCATGATCTGTATAGCATTAACTAGCAATTAGCTAAAAAGTTTTCTAAACATAAAACAATGATTAATTAAATTGAAAGTAGATAAGAGTCCAAGCATACTTGACCAAGCAAACTGATTACAATTCTGAGATAGGATTATATAAATAATTCTATTTACTGTATGTACATTAACTATATCTACTATTTCTACTCATTCTGAATTTATCAACATAACGGCCATCTCACCCCGAGGCAGGATGACCCAAAAAAGAAGAAACAAAGTTTTTCTTCTTTTTACGACAAACACTGCTTACGGAGGGAAGATTCTTCTCTGCTTTCCCATGGAGTTGTTTTTGAAACTGTACCTGTAGAGGATTTTATTGACATTGTCGAACTGTGTGGACTTTCAGCCTGTTCTCATGTGAAGACAGGTTATACAGTAGACATCTGGGATAGCCATGGGTTCTCTTAGTGCAGTACTGATCAACCTCTACTTTGAGCATCTAAACAGAAGTAGGTTCGCCCACATCAATTCCACCAAATTACGTGGTTAAGATATGCCAATGACGTGTTAGTTATACTACTTAAACATTTCAACCTTCACAGCGTCAGGGACTAATTCATCCATGTGGAACCCTCTATACAGTTCACCTTAGAAGAACAGTATGACTCCCTACCATTCCTAGATGTTTTTATTAGGGAAAATGACACCCTCAACAACAAAGTCCACAAGAAGCAACAAATAAAGATGATTTAATTCCCCACTTAATCTATCATAACTTCAGAACAAAGATGAGGTGATAGTAGATTTCTTTTTATGCATCATCAGGATCTGTAGTAATGAACACCTACATTAAGAACTAGAATACGCAGAATGAACCTTTTCCATCGTGAGATTTCCTAAACACATTGTTAACTCCTGCAAGACTAAAGCTCTTAACAGATTTTCAAATCCCTAGGAATATTACATACATACATGAATGTATGTATGTAGTATGTTGCAATACAGTGGACCCCAGACTAATGAGCAAAATTCATTCCAGAAGCCTGCTCAAGTGCCATTACCGAACGAATTTACTCCCTTAAGAAATAATGTCAAGTAGGTTAGTCCATTTCAGACCCCCAAAAATACACTTACAAAAGCACTTACAATATTATACTTACATAATTGTACGATTTCCGGGGTGCTCATTAGTCGGGGGTCCACTGTATCTGATAGTTTTTACATTTGATAAAGCCTCATGTAGGTGCAAAGTCATAATAATAAAGGTCACCTTTTGCTGTATGTGTGTTTTTACCACTATAAACCATAATAGTCTCCACTATTGATAGAGCTTCATAGACATAAATTAGTAGATACCAACAAGCAAACATAAATGATACTACCATGTCTACTCTATCAATAAATATAATATTGATGTCCCTCAAGGCAGCATTCTGTGATCTACAACTCCTTTCTTTTCTATATCAATAACCTACCAAATACAGTGGTCCCTCGGTTTTCGCCGAAAATTTGTTCCAGAATGCTGCTCAAGTGCCATTACCGAACGAATTTACTTCCTTAAGAAATAATGTCACGTAGGTTAGTCTATTTCAGACCCCCAAAAATACACTTGCAACAGCACTTACGAAAATACACTTACATAAATGTTCGAGTTTGGAGATGCACGAAAACCGAGGGACCACTGTACTAATACTTGTTGCTGATGATACTACTTAGGTTATCTCTAGGCCTGATTCTACTTACTAAGAACAGAGGTCAGCAAACTTTTTTGGGTATTACCCCAAAACAAATTTGTGTATAGCAAAATTACCCACTAGACTTTGAAAGTCCACAGGATCCGGAAAAGATAAGAATCATTCAAATTCAAAACAGTTTATTGAATCCATTTATATGGAGAATACAGTCATACAAGTTGAAAAGTATGTATTATACATAATAAAGCAACTTTAAAAATAAAACACAAAATTAACAAAATAATAAGATGAAAAATAAACTGCATGAAATAAAAAAACAGTAACAGACAAATTTAATAAAAATCTCATTAGAGAACTAAAGAATTTCACTGACAACATTTTCACTTCAGGTTTTGGAGAAACCTGAAGAAACTAAAATTAAGAAACTAAAAATTATTTGTTTGAAAAAAATATAACTTTCATAATTTGACGCACTTATTAACCCTTTCACTGTTTTGGTCGTACAGTGGTACTCCGGTTAACGATATTTTTTCGTTCCAGAATGCTGTTTAAGTGCCACTACCAAACGAATTTATCCATATAAGGAATAATGTAAAATAGACTAGTCCTTTTAGACCCCCAAAAATACACTTACAAAAGCATTTAAAAAAATAAACTTACATAAAAGGGCGAGTTTGGACACCATCGTAAACCGGGGTACCAGTATATATACATCTTACGAGCCACTGTTTCGGACGTATATATACTCACAAATTCTAGCGGCTTCAAATCAAGCAGGAGAAAGCTGGTAGGCCCACATATGAGAGAATGGGTGTGTGTGGTCAGTGTGCGCTGTATAAAAAAAATCCTGCAGCACGCAGTGCATAATGAGAGGAAAAAAACTCCGACCGTGTTGTTGGATTAAAATGCCATCTTTGAGGTGTATTTCCGTATAGTATTTATGGTTGTATTCTCTTTTTTATGGTCTCGTTTGATAGAATGGAAAACATACTACAGAAATTTAGATGATTTTGATTAGTTTCATGATGAAAACGACCTTGAAATTGAGCTCAAAGTAGGGAAAATGTTCGATTTTTGCAAATGTTCAAGAGTAAACAAATCACGCCACGCGTCCAATACACATCAATTGGCGAGTCTAATATTCTTTCACAAGTGCACTGATATTATTTATACCATTTTTACAATAATGCAATAGTCTGCATAACGGTAAATCTTCTATTTTTTGTGTGAATAAAAAATCAATATAGAAAGCAAGAGTAATATAAGAGGGGCCTAAAGACGTGACTAATGAACAGATAACATCTTATTTTAGTACCAGGAATGTCTGCATTGTTTATTCTGGACCCTATTTTGAAATTGATAACTTTTTTATTTTGCATGAAATTGGCCAAATTGCCAATTTCTTACCACTTTATTGGGTAGTTGAATTCGGTAAATTGGTGGTTTCTTGTACTCAATCGATAGAACAAATGGAGTTCTAAAGAAATAGCTATGAGTTTGGTCGACTGGAACAATGGAATTGGCCGAAAATAGGGCTCAAAATCGGCGAAATTGCCGATGCGTATATATCGCCGAGATCACTAACTTCGCGAGAGTGTAATTCCGTAAGTTTTCCATCAAATTTCATACTTTTGGTGTCATTACCATCGGGAAAAGATTCTCTATCATTTCATAAGATTTTTTTTTTTTTTTTTTTAAATTTTACGACAACAGGAGAGCACTCAGGATTAGGGGTTGCGACAGTCAAAGGGTTAAATAATAAATTTTTGTGCAATTTTATTTATACGTACATAAATTTATTGAGCCTTCATTACCCCTGAGATTTTCCATTTTTACCACGTTTGGGGTAATTTACCCCGGTTCCCCAACCTAGGACTTAGAACAAACAATAAATGATCAATTTAAAAACATCCAAACATGGATGATAGTAAACAAATTTACACTTAATCTATAAATTTGGTAATACAGTGGACCCCCGGTGTTCGTCCTGCTCCAAACTCACCCTTTTATGTAAGTGTATTTTTTTAAATGCTTTTGTAAGTGTATTTTTGGGGTCTAAAAGGACTAGTCTACTTTACATTATTTCTTATGGGAATAAATTCGTTTGGTAATGGCACTTGAACAGCATTCTGGAACGAAAAAATCACAAACACCGGGGGTCCACTGTAGTACAGTGGACCCCCGGATTTTGTACTGCTCCCAACTCGAACAATTATGTAAGTGTATTTTTGTAAGTGTATTTTTGGGGTTCTGAAATGGACTAATCTAATTTACATTCGTCCTTATGGGAACAAATTCGTTCGGTAACGGCATTCAAACAGCCTTCTGGAAAGAATTATTGACGAAATCCGGGGGTCCACTGTACAACATTCAACTAAATAAGTATCAAGATAAATAATAAATCCAACAAAAAAAAAAAAAAAGGTAAAATTCCAGATTATTATTATGAAGAATCCTCAGTCCTCAAGACCAGAAGACATATTAATGAAATGGACAAGATCTGGGTAAATTTAAGACTGGAAGTGTTCTGAAATAGGTAACAAATTGGTGAGAAATGGTCAATCTTGGGCAATTTTTCTGGGGAAGGATTGGGAGCGTCTTCTACATCCCCTGTCTATCAATTATTGGGGCAGATTAAACCATGACCCAGCATTCTCAGTTAAGGTTTATTAGACGAAAAAGTGAAAAAAGTCAATTGTTTTTGTGATGATAGATTGTAAATGGAGGGTAAATGTTACCATATATAGGAAAGGCCTGGGGACACAATTAATAAACAGAGGAAAGAATAATTTAGTGGCTGGAATGCCTGCAAGTTTAGTTTTGGTCTCTGTTTTTAAATTTGAATTTGTTGAAAATAGTGTAAAGTTGGCTACAATACTGAATTCTTGGAACTAAACAGGGTAATTCTGATGGTTGAATGGGCATTTTTTGCACTCAATGGACAGTACGAAAGGTATACTAGCAAAATAGCAAGGAAATTACTTCAGTTTGAGCACTTGAATAGGCAGAAAATAGGCCTCAAATTCAATGAAATCCCTGTTGCATTAAAGTCTCCCTGAAGTTTAACCTCACACCTACATAACTGTTAAGTAAATACCAGAAAAGATGTGGCTAATGAGTATACTTTAGTATTCTCATGAAGTCTTTGTGGCTCGACTTAGCATAAGACCTGATAACTCATGTTAAGGAGGCTGGAACACTATACTATAAACATTGAAGTAAATATATACATCAAAACTGTAAATTTATAAAATAACATCTTTTGTATAATAAATTACGTGAATTAAGTGTTAAATAACATTTAAAAGAGAAGTAAAACAAGTGTAATAATGCATTGGTTTAACATAGAGATGCTCTTTTGTTTTCTGTAGGATTTTGGGTTTAACAGACACTCTCCCTCTCTTCCTCCCCTTCTCTCTTTTTACCCCTCTCTTCCTCCCCTTCTCTCTTTTTACCCCTCTCACTCTTCTTACATTTCCCTTCCCTCTCTCTCTTTTTCCCTTCCTCTCCCTCTCTTCTTCCTTCTCCCACCCTCCCTTTTCCTTTCCCCCTCTCTCTTCCTTTCCCTTCCTCCCTCCCTCTTCCTCTCTTCTCCCTCCCTCTGATAACCATGGCTGGAAGCAGGTGGCTGTGTGCTTTATTGAGCAAGTTTTCAAAGGTGTCCAGAATGTAAAAGGTGCTCTGGCTATAGTTGCTGTGTCTTGGGGTGTTCCTGAAGGTTGCTGCAGTTTGTTAAGACATTGGGAAGGCAGCTGAATGAGCTTAGAAATAAATAATGGTGTAATTGAGAGCAGCCACGTGGTATGGGACCCGCGTAACCTCAAGCTGCAGATTTAGTGTGATTCCAAGGCAAGGCCTTGAGATTTTGCCATTATTAATTGGTATTGTAGTGAATACAATTTATGCTATGGGAAGGAACATGGTTCACTCTAGGCTATAGTACAGCAGTACTCTAGCCTAGAGAGAACAAGTGGCTTAAAGAACAGAGTATACACTCAAATCACTTTATTGAGTGATTAGAGTTTATTTTTTGTCAATATACCATTAATATAATGACATCTTTTGTCTCTGTGTGAACTGATGAAGTCCCTGGCAGACAAAATATCTTAATAAAATTCCATAATATGAATATTGTCATTTATTTTTTATTTATTAAAACATCGGCTGTTTCCCACCAAGGCAGGGTGGCCCGAAAAAGAAAAACTTCCATCATCATTCACTCCTTCACTGTCTTGGCACAGGCGTGCTTACAATACAGTTATAAAACTGCAACATTAACACCCCTCCATCAGAGTGCCGGCACTGTACTTCCCATCTCCAGGACTCAAGTCCGGCCTGCTGGTTTCCCTGAATCCCTTCATAAATGTTACCTTTCTCACACTCCAACAGAACGTCAAGTCCCAAAATCCATCTGTCTCCACTCGCTCCTATCCAACACGCTCACGCACGCTTGCTGGAATTCCAAGCCCCTTGTACACAAAACCTCCTTTACCCCCTCCTCCAACCTTTCCTAGGCCAACCCCTACCTTGCCTTCCCTCCACTACAGATTTATACACTTTCAAAGTCATTCTACTTCGTTCCATCCTCTCTACATGTCCGAACCACCTCAACAACCCCTCCTCATCCCTCTGGATAATAGTTTTGGTAATCCCACACTTCCTCCTAATCTCCAAACTACGGATTCTCTGCATTATATTTATACCACAGACACGACATCTCCACTGCCTTGTTGCAACATTCACCACCCATGCTTCACACCCATATAACAGCGTTGGCATAACTATACAGTGGACCCCTGAGTTTCGGCCATAATTCATTCCAGAAGGCTGTTCAAGTGGCATTACCAAACGAATTTATTCCCATAAGGAATAATGTAAAGTAGGTTAGTCCGTTTCAGACCCCCAAAAATACACTTACAAAAGCACTTACAATAATACACTTACATAATTGTTCGAGTTTTGAGGTGATCGAAACTCGAGGGTGCATTGTACTCTCATACATTCCCCCCTTTGCTTCCATGGATAAAGTTCTTTGTCTCCACAGACTCCTCAGTGCACCACTCACTTTTTTACCCCTCATCAATCCTATGATTCACCTCATCTTTCATAGACCCATCTGCTGACACATCCACTCCCAAATATCGGAATTTCACATTCACCTTCTCCATACTCTCTCCCTCCAATCTGATATCCAATCTTTCGTTTCCTATTTTTTTTTGTTATCCTCATCATCTTACTCTTTCGTATACCAAACTCATCCACCAACCACTGCAACTTCTGTACGGAATCTCCCAAAAGCACAGTGTCATCTGTCATTATCTTCAGTAAATTGTATTTCTTCCTGTAGGAACTCCTGTAAGTCACAATACCATGGCTTGTTGTGAATAATATTATTGCAGAACTATCAAGTCTGACCATAACTCTTGACTTATGGGCTAAACTTAAGCTGTCTTCAATACCATAATATCACTGATCATTACCTTCAAGGACTTTCAAGAACCCCATTAGAAATAAGTCACTTTTTCCAGTTTTTTTGGGTTATCTTGGTGGGTAATTTTCACTATATATATAATTGTACTTGTGTACCTGTGTTAAAATAATTTTACTTGCTTACTTACGAGCTATGAAATCTATTAACCAGAGTACTTGCTATTTAGCACTTAAAATACAATGTAACCCGAATGAAAATACAGACAGGAGAATATATTTGAATGTATGAGAGGTCCAAATGTAACAAATTAAAACCTGAAAAAAATATCGACTTTCAAAAACTACCCTAAAATCTATTAGTTTCCGCCACACACTTGTGATGGAGGTGATGGTGTGTCTAGTTCATGTGGAGAGTGAGGTGCATGCTGCCTCTGTCTCCATAAAACCAGATATAAGACAGAAGAGAGAGAGAGAGAAAAGAGAGTACAGACCAGTAATGGAGTTCCACACCCACCAGCAGCACCACTATAACAACAACCAGTGTTGTTATGATCACTGTTCTGCTGCTCGGCCAAGAAGCTTTCGTACTTCTACTACACTTTATTGTTGTACTTTGTATATAAGATTAACAAACAAATAATAATAGTATTTATTTCTACAAGTACATTGATGACATACTATATAGAAAACCCCTGGTTATGCAGAGAATTTCGGGCAAATAGGTTAATTTTGTACCCAGGATGCGACCCACAACCGGTCAGTTAGCACCCAGGTACCTACTCTACCGCTAGGTGAAAATGGACAGCATGTGTCTTAAGGTAACACGTCCCGATGTTTCTACCCATACCAGGGATCGAACCACGGACCTCATTGAGCTACCAACCGAGCCATTGCTTTCTGCAGTATTACAAAGTGTAGTTTACATGTAATACAATAGTGTTAAGCATAAAAGAAAGCCCCGAGTATGCAGTGCATTTAAGGCAGACTAATCCTAATGCTTACACACTACTTAAGAACTAGATAGTTTATTTTTAAATATACAAAAGTGAGGAAGCTAAGTGAACAATAGTACAATTTAAAGTGTCCATTAATGATCGGTTAGCATTTGATGAATCTAGCAGAGCAATGATGTCAACATAGTAGTGGAAGTGTTCTTGGCCCATTTCTCTTTCTCATTTACATTAACGACCTACCAAATGCATCTCAACTACTCAAACCCATACTATTTGCAGATGACACTACATACGTTTTCTCTCACCCAAGCCCAGACATACTAGCCAACACTGTAAATGCTGAATTGCAGAAAATATCTACCTGGATGATGACTAACAAACTTACTCTCAATATTGATAAAACCTATTTCATTCAGTTTGGGAACAGAGCTACAAATGTACCACTTAACATAATGATAAACGGGTCCCCTATCACAAAACTCACAGAGGGAAAATTCTTAGGTATCCATCTTGACAGTGGCCTAAAATTTCAGACACATATACAACAAATTTCCAAGAAAGTCTCCAAGACCGTGGGAATACTATCCAAGATACGGTACTATGTTCCACAACCAGCTCTCCTTACCCTATATCAATCACTCATTTACCCCTACCTCACCTATGGAATCTGCGCATGGGGCTCAACATCAGTAACTCATCTCAGACCATTAATAACACAACAAAAGGCTGCAGTTAGAATGATAACAAATTCAAACTCCAGACAACATACTCCACCAATATTCAAAAATCTAAACTTACTCACCATACAAGACATCCCTACTTTTTACTGTGCCTACTACATACATAGAACACTCTATGCAAATATTAACCCACCACTCAAACTTCCCCTTACCAACTTTAACAGGACACATGACCATAACACTAGACACAAATCACTCCTCGATGTTCCCCGTGTCCATCTAACACTATGCAAAAACTCAATGCATATAAAAGGCCCGAAAATTTGGAATTCATTACCTGTGATTGCCAAAGAAACCCTGCCTGTACCTCAATTCAAAATTATGCTAAAAAACCACCTTCTCACCCAACCATAAGTGCACAATACCCAACAAAGTTGATTAATCACTTAAATGTAAAAACCTGTTATAAATAATGCATATTGAGCTAACTGTTTCTATAACATTAACAAATAAAATAATTCACTCTCTTGTACTCTGTGTAACTTATATAATGACCATATAAACTGTAATTGCAATACAACTAATTGTTTTAAATTGTTTGATCTCATTCAATTAATTGCATTGCTGCAATTAATAAATTATTATGTTCAACTTATATTCAAATTTTACAACTTAGATACACAACTATACTTATTTTGTAAATTATCAACCATAATTTTTTACCATGTATTCTACTGTTAATTAATCTTAAGAATGCCCACAATGCTCAGCATATTAGGGGCTTTTGGCATGTACACCTCATTTATACCTAACTATGTAGTTCAACATTGTATCATGTCTAAATAAATTATTATTATTATTATTATTATTATTATTATTAATATTATTATTATTATTATTATACTAATAATAAGACATCGTACACTTTCTGGTGCAGAGAGCCACATAATGGTGTGATCCAAGGAGTGGGACGTTTGACCCAGGGTCATTGCATCCAAGCATCCATTGGCTTGCCGGTTCACACAGTATAAAATAAGTATGAAACTTGAAATGTAACATATAGGGGTCTTCACACCACTTTAAAAAATCAAAAGAGCAATATTGTCTCACTGAGTAGTGAAGATTGAAACAACAACAACCTATCCTTACCTATTCAGACCAAATTTAGGAATGATTTGACAACACCATCATATACCTGTTTACCCCATGATTGTTATAGACACATAATGATGATAATATAACTTTATCTCCCAAGATTATACGACTGAAGTCACTACAGCCAGGCTCCGGCTGGGTTACTAATATCAATGGGAGGTTAAATTACCACCACCAGATGATGTAGACGTGACTAAGTATACGATACGATAAGAAAAGACTTTGTTCGGAGGGTTAGCCACCCAGGATAACCCAGGGTAGGGAGTTTACCTGGAGAGAATTCCAGGGGTCAACGCCCCTGCGGCCCGGTCTGTGACCAGGCCTCATGTTGGACCAGAGCCTGATCAACCAGGCTGTTACTGCTGGCCGCACGCAGTCCAACGTACGAGCCACAGCCTGGCTGGTCAGGTACCGACTTTAGGTGCCTGTCCAGTGCCTGCTTGAAGACAGCTAGGGGATTGTTGGTAATCCCCTATGTATGCTGGGAGGCAGTTGAACAATCTTGGGCCCCTGACACTTACTGTGTTGTCTCTCAACGTGCTAGTGGCACCCCTACTCTTCATTGGGGGGATGTTACATCGCCTGCCGAGTCTTTTGCTTTCGAAGGGAGTGATTCTCGTGTGCAAGTTTGGTATTAATCTCTCGAGAATTTTCCACGTGTATATAATAATGTATCTCTCCCGCCTGCATTCTAGAGAGTACAGGTTTAGGAACTTCAAGCGTTCCCAGTAATTGAGGTGGTTTATCGCAGTTATGCGTGCCGTGAAGGTTCTCTGTACATTTTCAAGGTCAGCAATTTCACCCGCCTTGAAAGGTGAAGTTAGTGTGCAGCAATATTCCAGCCTAGATAGAACAAGCGATCTGTAAAGTGTCAACATGGGCTTTGCATCCTTGGATTTGAAGGTTCTCATTATCCATCCTGTCATTTTTCTAGCAGATGCAATTGCTACGGTGTTATGGTCCTGACATGATCACTCCCAGGCACGCATAACTGCAATAAACCACCTCAATTACTGGGAACGCTTGAAGTTCCTAAACCTGTACTCCCTAGAACGCAGGCGGGTGAGATACATTATTATATACACGTGGAAAATTCTCAAGGGATTAGTACCAAACTTGCACACGAGTGTCACTCCCTACGAAAGCAAAAGACTCGGCAGGCGATGTAACATCCCCAATGAAAAGCAGGGGTGCCACTAGCACGTTTAGAGACAACACAACAAGTGTCAGGGGCCCAAGACTGTTCAACTGCCTCCCAGCATACATCAGGGGGATTACCAACAAACCCCTGGCTGTCTTCAAGCAGGCACTGGACAGGCACCTGAAGTCGGTACCTGACCAGCCAGGCTGTGGTTCGTACGTTGGACTGCGTGCTTCCAGCAGTAACAGCCTGGTTGATCAGGCTCTGGTCCAACATGAGGCCTGGTCACAGACCGGGCCGCAGGGGCGTTGACCCCTGGAACTCTCTCCAGGTATACTCCAGGTATAACCCAGGGTAGGGAGGGTTAGCCACCCAGGATAACCCAGGGTAGGGAGGTTTAGCTACCCAGGATAACCCAGGGTAGGGAGGGTTAGCCACCCAGGATAACCCAGGGTAGGGAGGGTTAGCCACCCAGGATAACACAAGAAAGTCAGTGCGTCATCGAGGACTATTTGTCTTATCTCCATTGGGGTCCTTCAATCTTGTTGTCCCAGGATGCGACTCACAACAGTCGACTAGCACCCAGGTGCCTACTTACTGCTAGGTGAACAGAGACAGTAGGTGTAAGGAAACATGCCAAACGTTTCCACCCATGCCAGGGACCCAATGGAAATAAGTCACTCTGTCTGACTTTTTTGGGTTATCGTAGGTTCTTTACATATGCTGCTATGTATGATAATCTGTGTAACTGTATTTGTGTATACCTGAATAAACTTACTTAACCATGGACACTCAGTGTGTGAGGCGACTATTGTCACACCCTTCGCCATTATGTGTAGGAGTGCGATAAAATTAATGAATTCAGAGACGACTCACTCAGAAATGTTCAAGAAATATCAAAGTATTTTTTCCACAGTGGCATATTACGAACAATTCTGGAAAAAATACCTTCACTTTGCCCATTACCTGGAGTTTAACTGGAGAGGGTTTCGGGGGTCAACGCCCCCGCGGCCCGGCCTGAGACCAGGCCTCGTGGTGGATCAGAGTCTGATCAACCAGGCTGTTACTGCTGGCTCACGCAAACCGACGTACGAACCACAGCCTGGCTGATCATGTAATGACTTTAGGTGTATGTTCAGAGCTTTTTTAAAGACAGCCAGGAGTCTATTGGTAATCCCCCTTATGTATGCTGGGAGGCAGTTGAACAGTCTTGGGCCCCTCATACGTATTGTGTTGTCTCTCAATGTACTCGTGGCACCCCTGCTTTTCATTGGGGGAGATGTTGCATCTCCTGCCGAGTCTTTTGCTTTCGTAGGGAGTGATTTTCGTGTGCAAGTTCGGTACTAATCCCTCTAGGGTTTTCCAACCACTTAAACTTATTTACAAGCATAACCTTGCTAAAATATAGGGTAATATTTTCGTGATCTAATTCATGTCTGCATAAATAACTCATAACGATTGTGACCAGATATAAACATGTAAATATTTCATTACCACTGTAACTTGTTTAGTTATCAAACCATTGCGGCCCAGTCCCTTGACCTATTATGTGCCTCTGTAATCTTTTAACTATCACCCACAGGATGGATAAGATAAGATTTGCTCGGATTTTTAACCCGGGGAGGGTTAGCCACCCAGGATAACCCAAGAAAGTCAGTGTGTCACCAAGGACTGTCTGTCTTATTTCCATTGTGGCCCTTCTGTCTTGTTCACCAGGATGCCACCCACACCAGTCCGCTAACACCCAGGATGCCACCCACACCAGTCCGCTAACACCCAGGTACCTCCATACTGCTAGGTGAACAGGGACAGCAGGTGTTTACCTGGAGAGTTTAACTGGAGAAGGTTTCGGGGGTCAACGCCCCCGCGGCTCGGCCTGAGACCAGGCCTCATGGTGGATCAGGGTCTGATTAACCAGGCTGTTACTGCTGGCCGCACGCAAACTGACGTACGAACCACAGCCCGGTTGATCAGGTAATGACTTTAGGTGCCTGTCCAGTGCCTTCTTGAAGACAGCCAGAGGTCTATTGGTAATCCCCTTTATGTAAGCTGGGAGGCAGTTGAACAGTCTTGGGCCCCGGACACTTATTGTGTTGTCTCTCAATGTACTCGTGTGGCCCCTGTTTTTCATCGGGTGAATGTTGCATCTCCTGCCGAGTCTTTTGCTTTTATAGGGAGTGATTTTCGTGTGCAAGTTTGGTACTAATCCCTCTAGGATTTTCCAATTGTATATTATCATGTATCTCTCTCGCCTGCGTTCCAGGGAATACAGATCAAGGACCTTCAACCGTTCCCAGTAATTTAGGTGCCTTATTATACTTATGTGTTCTGTGAAAGTTCTTTGTACACTCTCCAGGTCAGCAATGTCGCCAGCCTTGGAGGGGGCCGTTAGTGTACAGCAGTATTCCAGCCTAAAGATTAGATTTTTAGATTTTGCCACCGAAGTGGCTAGTTTATTGTGCACCCCATATCCATTCTGTGGACGGTAGCGCAAGAGCATATGGATACACAAAAGGCCTAGGCACTAGGCCCCAAAAGGGTTAACAATTGTACATTTGGATTTATATCTACAGTTCACTTATCTGTTACAAGCAAATTTAGGAAATTTGCTTAGTATAACTGGTATCTTATTTTCACCAATAAGATATCTTGACATGTCACATAGGTTATTATACTGTCTATCTCTATATTCCTCAATAAGTGGACAATTAAGCACATAGTGTTCAAGACAGTGACCATATGCCTGATCACATAATTTGCATTTAGTTTGATCATCATCTGTGTGTCTCCCAAACTGCCAGAAGTACTTGTAGCCAAGCCTAAGCCTGGCCACTACAACATCAGTCTGTTCACATTGCAAGTTGCTCCATAAACATGCTTATCTGTGTTCATGTTATCATAGTGGGTTATAGATCTACTCAGGCTTCTAACTGCATTTCAGCCTATAGAGAACAAGCGATTTGAAGAGAATCATCATGGGCTTGGCGTCCCTAGTTTAAGGACACATGCCAAACGTTTCCACCCATGCTGGGGGAGTGAACTACGGACACTCAGTGTGTGAGGCGAGAGCGTTGCCAACCTAGCCACGGGGAGCATAATAAAGATATTAAACTAAGAGTTAAAATTGTAACTTAACAGTGTATATTTAGTATATCTGGAGAGGGTTCTGGGGGTCAACGCCCCCGCGGTCCGGTCTGTGACCAGGCCTCATGGTGGATCAGGGCCTGATCAATCAGGCTGTTACTGTTGGCCGCACGCAACCCGACGTACGAATCATAGCTCTGCTGGTCAGGTACTGACTTTAGGTGAATGTCCAGTACCTGCTTGAAGACAACCAGGGGTCTATTGGTAATCCCCCTTATGTATGCTGGGAGGCAGTTGAACAGTCTTGGGCCTCTGACACTTATTGTGTATACAGTGTCTGTATATTACATAGTACTTTAGGTGAACTTAAGCTAGGGTTAATACAAACAACAGATAAAATATATATACTGGACTTTTGTGTATATTCAACAGGTTTAAGGATATAAATAAGAGTATAGTTTGCTGCATGTAATTTGAGTTTGTGATGGTTCTGATAACTGCCGTTTATTGTGTGTTGAATGGTTTAAAGTGGATGGTTAAATTTGAACCCCTGGCACAAATTTGATAGTTGAGGTAGTAGTTACTGATGTACAGTATTATTAGAATAAACTGAGGTATACTGAAAAGTATACCTACAGTTTTTCTTATATTTTATATATAAG
This sequence comes from Cherax destructor, assembly GCA_009830355.1. NCBI lineage: Eukaryota > Metazoa > Arthropoda > Malacostraca > Decapoda > Parastacidae > Cherax > Cherax destructor. Next base: position 69,268 of record WNWK01001541.1, on the reverse strand, counting down.
CTGGACATATGCATTAAATTTTAATTTATGTGCGAGCAGACCCAAAAACTTAGCCTTATCCTTATTTCCTATTTTATATTCATTAAATTTTAGACTTTTCATATTCTCAAAAGACATACAGAATGTTTCTCTATATTAAAGGTGAGTATATCTGTTATCATCCAGTGTGCAGACCTTTTTAAGGATATAACAGTGGTCCAGTAGTTGTGAGGAAGGTGTACGGTTAAGTATCTTAATGACAACAACATTCTTCATAGTTACCAATCAGGCTTTAGGAGATCTTACTCAACCGACACCTCCCAAATTAATCTGATGGATTACATGAGAAATGAAATGTCGATAGGGAACCTCATAGGAATGGTAACCTTAGACTTGCAAAGGGCCTTCGATACTGTCAACCACAATATATTATGTAAGAAATTTCAAGCTATCGGCATAGGTTCAGTAGGCTGGTTTAAGTCCTACCTTAACAACAGGACACAAATTGTCAAAATCAACAAAACAGAATCAGAACCCCTGCTGATAGCATGTGGAGTTCCCCAAGGTAGTATTCTGGGTCCCTTGTTATTCCTGTTATGTAAACGACATGTCCATCAGCGTCAAGTGCAAACTCCTACTGTATGCGGATGACAGTGTTCTGTTAGTGTCAGGTAAAGACCCACAAGATATAGCTAATGTATTAACACTGGAACTGGAGTCCTGCAGCAAATGGTTAGTAGACAACAAACTAAGGTTTCACCTCCGGAAAACGGAAGCCATACTCTTTGGCACGAAACATAAACTGAGAATGGTAAATAATTTTAATGTCCTGTGCAATAGGGAACCCATCACTTCAGTTTCCTCAGTAAAATATCTGGGAATCTCTTTTGAACCATGCATGTCAGGAGAACTGATAGGGAACAGTGTAGTAAAGAAAGCGAATGCCAGACTGAAGTTCATCTACAGACAAGCACAGTGTCTACCTACTGAGGCTCGAAGAACCCTATGTCTAGCCCTTATACAATGTCATATGGACTACGCTTGCTCTTCATGGTACTCTGCCTTGACAAAAAAAAAATCTGAAAGATAAACTGCAAATCACCCAGAACAAAATTGTAAGATTCATCCTGGACCTGGGCCCAAGAGAACATGTAGGCCAGGATGAATTACAACAACTGGATATACTGAATGTTGAAGACAGAGTAAAACAACTTAAGGTAAATCAAGATTATAAAATTGCTCACAAACAGTGTCCAGAATATCTTGCTGCCAAATTGTCAAGGCTGGGAACCAAAGCAGTCATAGTACTAGGGGGAGAGAGCACAACTTTGTAGTACCCACAGTCAGTGGCCAGGTTTCAAACACCTTTTATTGTACACCAATAAAGGTATGGAACAGACTGCCTGCACATGTCAAAGCCTGTCATAGCATCAGCCAGTTCAAGAAGAAAACCATAAGGTGCCTAATGAATGTAGCCTTATTCCTAGTATATCGTCATTATAGCATATTAATAAGATATTATCTCCTTAATAGTATAATAATAAAATATTAAAAGGACTCCATTGGAAATAAGTCAATTTGTCTGACTTTTTTGGGTTATCCTAGGTTCTCTACACATATGCTGCTATGTATGATAATCTATGTAACTATATTTGTGTATACCTGAATAAACTTACATACCTGGAGTATACCTGGAGAGAGTTCCAGGGGTCAACGCCCCTGCGGCCCGGTCTGTGACCAGGCCTCATGTTGGATCAGAGCCTGATCAACCAGGCTGTTACTGCTGGCCGCACGCAGTCCAACGTACGAACCACAGCCTGGCTGGTCAAGTACCGACTTTAGGTGCCTGTCCAATGCCTGCTTGAAGACGGCCAGGGACTGTTTGTCTTATTTATATCGTGGTCCTTCAATCTCGTTCCCCAGGATGCGACCCACAACAGTCCACTAACACCCAGGTACCTACTTACTGCTAGGCGAACAGGGGCAGCAGGTGTAAGGAAACACCCAACGTTGCCACCCGTGCCGGGGCTTGAACCACGGACACTCACGGACCAAGCCATGGGTCACCCTTCATCCACGCTAGTACATTGTGGATGAATAAGATGATAACAGTATTCAAATGCAGATAATGACACGTAAATAAAATAATCCATCCAGTAAGAGTGTATAAAAACCAGAGGGTCCAGGATAATGACGTGTCAGTTACAGCACAACGTGTGGTCGTAACTGAATATTCATATTATTTAAATGAATTTCTCCATTACCGGTGGCAATATTTTTGAAACATGTCTGATTGTTGTAGCACAGTTTCTGACACATTAACTGGGTGTTCTCGCAGCCGGCGTTTCGCTCACAACCGAGAGGACCTGAGTTCAAATTCTGGGCGAGGCAAGACGTGAGTTTATTTAGGTACAGGTATACATAATTACAGTTACACAAATTAGAAATATATGTGTAAATTACGTAGGATAAGCCAAGAAAGTCAGACAAGGTGATGTATGGGCAAGATTTCTTTTTCTTCTGTGCTGCTCCTGAAGGCACCTGAGTCTTGGTCGGCTGTTACGGAAGTCATCCTGGGAGAGGCACCTGAGTCTTAGTCGGCTGTTACGGAAGTCATCCTGGGAAAGGCACCTGAGTCTTAGTCGGCTGTTAAGGAAGTCATCCTGGGAAAGGCACCTGAGTCTTAGTCGGCTGTTACGGAAGTCATCCTGGGAAAGGCACCTAAGTCTTAGTCGGCTGTTACGGAAGTCATCCTGGGAGAGGCACCTGAGTCTTAGTCGGCTGTTACGGAAGTCATCCTGGGAAAGGCACCTGAGTCTTAGTCGGCTGTTACGGAAGTCATCCTGGGAGAGGCACCTAAGTCTTGGTCGGCTGTTACGAAAGTCTTCCTGGGAAAGGCACGATGAATGGGCTTGTCTTCTTGTATATACAGTGCCACTATTTTTGGGATTTGTGTTTAGTTACTGAGCAGAGATACACACATGGTTTCAGCAACTGCAAGACAGCAGTGAAGAGAGGCAGGTGCTCTACCCCGGACACAATCTGTGCTTATGAGTCAAAGACACAATCTGTGTCCAAGAGTCAAGGAAACAATCTGTGCCTGTGAGTCAAGGACACAGTCTGTGCCCGTGAGCCTGACACACACACACACACTGTGACTCGACCCCTGCAACCACAACTAGGTGAGTACAACTAGGTGAGTACACACACACACACACTGGTTAAAGTGGCCAGAAGAACCCATGTGGGCAGGGCCAAGCTACTGGTCGTGAGTGACTTCAATCACAAGGAAATTGACTGGAAAAATTTGGAGCCACATGGGGGCCCAGAAACGTGGAGGGCTAAAATGATGGAGGTGGAACTGGAAAACCTCATGCGTCAAAATTGAGACACTTATGCAACATATGCGAATCTTTATTGAAGAAACCATTCGCCACACAGTGGCTTCATCATTTCAATACAAAGCCACTGTGTGGCGAAACGTTTCTTCAATAAAGATTCACATATGCTGCATAAGTGTCTCAATCTTCAACTTGTCGGTTTTCAAAACCATTTATTACACTCATGCATCAACACGTTAGGACACTACCAGAGAGAGAGGAGAGGACGAACCAGCAAGACTGGACCTAGTATTCACCTTGAGTAGTTTAGACATATGAAAGACCCCTCGGAGCTAGTGATCACGTGGTTTTGAGCTTCGAGTATATAGTAGAGTTACAAGTGGAGAGGGAAGCAGGAAGGGCAGGACGAGTGAAGCCAAACTACGAAAGAGGTGATTACACAGGCATGAGGAATTTCCTGCACGAGGTTCAATGGGAAAGAGAACTGGCAGGAGAGTTAGTAAATAAAGTTATGGAATATTTGACAACAATATGCAAGGAAGCAGAGGAGAGGTTCGTACCCAAGGGCAACAAGAATAATGGGAAGGCCAGGACTAGCCCTTGGTTCACCCAAAGGTATAGAGAGGCTAAAACTAAATGAGCAAGAGAATGGACCCATGAAAATAAGGAGATTAGTTGAAGAGCAAGAAATGATTATTTTATTTTTATTAACACATCGGCCGATTCCCACCAAGGCAGGGTGGCCCGAAAAAGAAAAACTTTCATCATCATTCACTCCATCACTGTCTTGCCAGAAGGGTGCTTTACACTACAGTTATAAAACTGCAACATTTACACCCCTCCTTCAGAGTGCCGGCACTGTACTTCCCATCTCCAGAACTCAAGTCCGGCCTGCCGGTTTCCCTGAATCCCTTCATAAATGTTACTTTGCTCACACTCCAACAGCACGTCAAGTATTAAAAAACATATGCCTCCATTCACTCCTATCAAATACGCTCACACATGCTTGCTGGAAATCCAAGCCCCTCGCACACAAAACTTCCTTTACCCCCTCCCTCCAACCTTTCCTAGGCCGACCCCTACCCCGCCTTCCCTCCACTACAGATTTATACACTCTCGAAGTCACTCTGTCTCGTTCCATTCTCTCTACATGTCCAAACCACCTCAACAACCCCTCCTCAGCTCTCTGGACAATCGTTTTGGTAATCCTGCACCTCCTCCTAATTTCCAAACTCCGAATTCTCTGCATTATATTCACACCACACATTGACCTCAGACATGACATCTCCACTGCCTCCAGCCTTCTCCTCGTTGAAACATTCATCACCCATGCTTCACACCCATATAAGAGCGTTGGTATAACTATACTCTCATACATTCCCCTCTTTACTTCCATGGACAAGGTTCTTTGTCTCCACAGACTCCGAAGTGCTCCACTCACCCTTTTCCCCTCATCAATTCTATGATTCACCTCATCCTTCATAGACCCATCCGCCGACATGTCCACTCCCAAATATCTGAATACATTCACCACCTCCATACTCTCTCCCTCCAATCTGATATCCAATCTTTCGTCACCTATTCTTTTTGTTATTCTCATCACCTTACTCTTTCCTATATTCACTTTCAATTTTCTTCTTTTACACACCCTACCAAATTCATCCACCAACCTCGGCAGCTTCTCTTCAGAATCTCCCAAAAGCACAGTGTCATCAGCAAAAAGCAACTGTGACAACTCCCACTTTGTATTTGCTTCTTTATCTTTTAGCCCAACACCTCTTGCCAAGACCCTCGCATTCACTTCTCTTACAACCCCATCTATAAATATATTGAACAACCACGGTGACATCACACATCCTTGTCTAAGGCCCACTTTTACTGGGAAATAGTCCCTTCCCTCCTACACACTCTAACCTGAGCCTCACTATCCTCATAAAAACTCTTCACTGCTTTCAGTAACCTTCCTCCTATTCCATACACCTGCAACATCTGCCACATTGCCCCCTATCTACCCTATCATACGCCTTTTCCAAATCCATAAATGCCACAAAAACATCTTTACCCTTATCCAAATACTGTTCACCTATATGTTTCACTGTAAACACTTGGTCTACACACCCCTACCTTTCCTAAAGCCCCTTGTTCATCTGCTATCCTGCTTTCTGTTTTACTCTTAATTCTTTCAATAATAACTCTACCATACACTTTACCAGGTACACTCAACAGACTTATTCCCCTATAATTTTTGCACTCTCTTTTGTCCCCTTTGCCTTTATACAAAGGAACAATACACGCTCTCTGCCAATCCCTAGGTACCTTACCCTCTTCCATACATTTATTAAATAATAGCACCAACCACTCCAAAATTATATCCCCACCTGCTTTTAACATTTCTATCTTTATCCCATCAATCCCAGCTGCCTTACCCCCTTTCATTCTACCCACTGCCTCACGAACTTCCCCTACACCCACAACTGGCTCTTCCACACTCCTACAAGATGTTATTCCTCCTTGCCCTACACACGAAATCACAGCTTCCCTGTCTTCATCAACATTTAACAAATCCTCAAAATATTCTCTCCATCTTCCCGATACCTCTAACTCTCCATTTAATAACTCTCCTCTCCTATTTTTAACTGTCAAATCCATTTGTTCTCTAGGCTTCCTCAACTTATTAATCTCATTCCAAAACTTTTTCTTATTTTCAACAAAATTTGCTGATAACATCTCACCCACTCTCTCATCTGCTCTCTTTTTACATTGCTTCACCACTCTTTTAACCTCTTTTTTTCTCTCCATATACTCTTCCCTCCTTGCATCACTTCTACTTTGTAAAAACCTCTCATATGCTAACTTTTTCTCCCTTACTACTCTCTTTACATCATCATTCCACCAATCGCTCCTCTTCCCTCCGCACCCACTCGCCTGTAACCACAAACTTCTGCTGAACACTCTAACACTACATTTTTAAATCTACCCCATACATTTTCGACCCCATTGCCTACACTCTCACTAGCCCATCTATCCTCCAATAGTTGTTTATATCTTACCCTAACTGCCTCCTCTTTTAGTTTATAAACCTTCACCTCTCTTTACTTACTGATTCTATTTTCCTTGTATCCCATCTACCTTTTACTCCCACTGTAGCTATAACTAAAAAGTGATCTGATATATCTGTAGCCCCTCTATAAACATGTACATCCTGAAGTCTACTCAACAGTCTTTTATCTATCAATACATAGTCCAACAAACTACTGTCATTACGCCCTACATCATATCTTGTATACTTATTTATCCTTTTTTCTTAAAATATGTATTACCTATAACTAAACCCCTTTCTATACAAAGTTCAATCAAAGGGCTCCCATTATCATTTACACCTGGCACCCCAAACTTACCTACTACACCCTCTCTGCATGTTTCTCCCACTTTAGCATTTAGGTCCCCTACCACAATTACTCTCTCATTTGGTTCAAAAGTTCCTATACATTCGCTTAACATCTCCCAAAATCTCTCTCTCTCCTCTACACTCCTCTCTTCTCCAGGTGCATACACGCTTATTATGACCCACTTTTCGCATCCGACCCTTATTTTAATCCACATAATCCTTGAATTTACACATTTATATTCCCTCTTTTCCTTCCATAACTGATCCTTCAACATTATTGCTACCCCTTCCTTAGCTCTAACTCTCTCAGATACTCCTGACTTAATCCCATTTATTTCTCCCCACTGAAACTCGCCTACCCCCTTCAGAAATGAATATGCACAATGAATATGCACAAATAAGGAAGGAGGCCCAACGGCAATACGAAAATGACACAGCAGCGAAAACCAAGTCTGACCTGAAGCTGTTGTACAGTCACATCAGGAGTTAGTTTAGTTTATTATCTTTATTATGCACCCCATACCCATCCTGTGAACGGTAATCAAAAAAGATTACAGGGGTACATAATAGGTCCAGGGGCTGGGCCCCAAAGTTTTGACAGCTGAACAAGTTACAAAGGTAATGAACCATTCACACGTTCACACCTGATTACAACTGCAATGAGTTATTAATGCAAATATTAGCTTTATTTACAGCGAACAAAGTCAGGGTATTTTTCCAGAATGGTTTGTAATATACCACTGTGGATGAAATACTTTGAAATATCTTGAACATTTCTGAATGAGTTATCCCTGAATTTATTAATTTTATCGCACTCCAATACATAATGATACAATGTGTGACATTAGTCCATCTGGCAAAGTTTACAATTCGTTTGCTCTGCATCTGTCGGTGGCAATTTAACCTGCCAAAGATACTTGTAACCCAGCCGGAGGCGGGCGGTGGTGACATCCAAGAGTCTGCTTATTTTGTTGGATGCACCATAGACATGTGGCTCCTCCTGCATGATAGAATGATAATAGATGAACTGACTGGTGTCAGTCTCCCTGAGTCTTAAGTCAATAAAGTTCAGTTGAAGTTCTTTTCGTATTATTGTTCTCAAACTGCTAACTGACAAGCCAAGATTGTAATATACTTTCTTTTTGAAAACAGAGAACTTAGCCAATTCATTAGTTCCATCATGCACCTGAAGACCAATGTGAGATGGAATCCACAGAAGGTGCACTCTGACTCCACTGTCCAAAATCCTACCAAACCTGTGTCTGGCTTCTGACACAAGCATGCCACAATTTATGCTTAATAAGTTGAGGAGAACAACAGTCAAGGACCAAGTAATCAGGCTGAGGAAGGAAGGAGGAGAGACCACAAGAAACGACCGGGAAGTATGTGAAGAGCTCAACATGAGATTTAGAGAATTATTTACAGTGGAGAGAGAAAGGACACCAGGAGATGGGGCCAGACATCTCTCCGTGGGTTCTAAGAGACAGTGCAGAGGCGCTCTGTGTGCCACTAACAATAATCTTCTACACATATATCAAAACAGGGCGACTACCTTAGGTGTGGAAGACAGCAAATGTAGTCCTAATTTTTAAGAAAGAAAGACGCGCAGTATTAAACTATAGACCAGTGTCACAGACATGTATTGTTTACAAAGTCATGGAGAAGATTATCGGGATCAGTGTGCTGGAGCACCTAGAAAGGAATGAGATTATTCACGATAACAAGCACGGTTTCAGGGAAGGGAAATCCTGTGTCACAAACTTACTGGAGTTCTACAACAAGGTGACGGCAGTAAAACAAGAGAGAGAGAGAGGGGTGGATAGATTGCATTTTCTTGGGTTGTAAGAAGGTTTTTGACACAGTTCCACTCAAGAGATTAGTGCAAAAGCTGGAGGACCAGGCAGGGATAACAGAGAATACCTGTGACGAGCGGGGTTCCACAGGGGTCAGTCCTAGGACTGGTGCTGTTTCTGGTAAATGTGAATGACATGACGGAAGGAATAGACTCAAAAGTGTCCCTGTTTGCAGATGATGTGAAGTTAATGAAGATAATTCAGTCAGAGGAGGATAAGGCAGGACTACAGAGGGATCTGGACAGGCTGCAGGCCTGGTCCAGCAACTGGCTTCTGCAGTTCAACCCCACCAAGTGCAAAGTCATGAAGATCGGGGAAGGGCAAAGAAGACCGTAGGCAGAGTACAGTCTAGGGGGCCAAAGACTACAAGCTTCATTTAAGGAAAAGGATCCTGGGGTGTGTATAATACGGAGCACATCTTCTGAGGCGCACATCAACCAAATAACTGCTGCAGCATATGGGCGACTAGCGAACCTAAGAATAACATTCCGACATCTCAGAAGGAGTCGATCCGGACCCTTTACACCGTGTACGTCAGGCTCATATTGGAGTATGCAGCTCCAATTTGGAACTCACACCTGGCCAAGCACGTCAGAAAATTAGAGAAAGTGCAAAGGTTTGCAACGAGACTAGTCCAGGAGCTAAGGGGCATGTCCTACGAGGAGACGTTATGGGAACTCGACCTGACGACACTGAAGGACAGGAGGGACAGGGCAGGGACATAATAACGACATATAAAATACTGAGACGAATCGACAAGGTGGACAGAGACAGGATGTTCCAGAAATGGGACACAGCAACATGGGGGATCACAATAAGAAGTTGAAGACTCAGATGAGTCACAGGGATGTTAGGAAGTATTTCTTCAGTCACAGAGTTGTCAGGAAGTGGAATAGTCTGGAAAGTGAAGTAGTGGAAGCAGGTACCATACATATGTTTGAGAAGAGGTATGATAAAGCTCATGGAGCAGGGAAAGAGTGGGCCTAGTGGCGACCAGTGAATAGGCAGGTCCAGGAGCTATGACTCGACTCCTGCAACCACAATTAGGTGAGTACTGTAAATACTTCTTTATATTTTCTGACACTCATCTTTGCTTCCACCACATCAGTAAAATCAAGACAACAACACAAATAATAAACATCTCGTAAAATACAGTACGACACTAACAAATCTATATATTATAATAAAGTTTAGCTGGTCATCTACATTTAAGACCCGTGTCAGGAGACACTTGTCATGTCTCCTGTCAAATATTAAAACAACAACAGCTCTATAACAAGAGGAATGGCAATAATATATAAGAAGGAGTAATTTATTGGAATATTACAAGTCTAGTACTAAATTGAAGTAATTTACTGAATAAAGACGCAGGTTACATACCCTGACGGACGTATTTCTTTAGTACTTATTTTAGGGATTAAAGTATTCTTGTCTGGAGGTGAAAAGGCTACCGTGCAGCCTTAATGATCATCGTGTAGTCGACAGGCTTTAAACCCCATTAGCCAACGAACCAACCTGAATAAAGAGACTATAACAGCATCATATATCAGTGCACAATTACTGCAATAAATTAATCACAGTTACACCATAGCGGAAAATGGGGGCAGACATACTGAAAGGGGAAGACTAGCACCAGGAGCAACTTCAGGCTAGTGTAATCACATTCTAGTTGCTTTCTTGAGTGCCTAACAGCGCCTTGTTACACGTAAGCTACATTATCTGTGTACTGCAGAGAGACAGAGGCACACCAGTGTGTGTGGGTCGCATCCCGGGACGAAATTGACCTAATTTGCCCGAAATGCTTTGCATAACAAGCGGCTTTCTATATTGTAGTACGTCATTGATGTCAGCTAGGCCTGTATATTTTGTACATGTACTTGTAGAAATAAAGATAATAATAATAATAATAATAATAATAATAATAATAATAACAACCGCCCAGGGAGGTACTACCGTCCTGCCAAGTGAGTGTAAAACGAAAGCTTGTAATTGTTTTACATGATGGTAGGATTGCTGGTGTCTTTTTCTGTCTCATAAACATGCAATATTTCAGGTACGTCTTGCTACTTCTACTTACACTTAGGTCACACTACACATGCATGTACAATCATATATATACACACCCCTCTAGATTTTCTTCTATTTTCTTACTAGTTCTTGTTCTTGTTTATTTCCTCTTATCTCCATGGGGAAGTGGAACAGAATTCTTCCTCCGTAAGCCATGCGTGTTGAAAGAGGCGACTAAAATGCCGGGAGCAAGGGGCTAGTAACCCTTTCTGTATACATAACTAAAGTTAAAAAGAGAAACTTTTGTTTTTCTTCTTGGGTCACTCTGCCTCGGTGGGATACGGCCGGTTTGTTGAAAGAAAGAACCCACCACACTGACACACAACTGTGTTCACCACACCTGCTTCACTTCCTACTCTTGTCCGAGTAGAGCTCACATTGGCTCTTTCTCTTTATGACTCTTTCACTCTCTTCCTCATTCTCCTCCTGCAAGCCATAACACCATAATAACTTTACTATGATTACCACACTGAGTCAGCAATTCCAGCCCAGATAGTGTGCCCAGCTACATATAATAATTTGATGGCCGTTGTAACAGATTGTGAAATCATCCAGCAGATAACCAGGGAGGTGGAGTATGCCTAGCATTAATCCTCTCAAGGAGGCATTCCTCAAGACATCCCTCACAGGTATCCCTCATTGGGAAATATCCCTCGAAATATTCCTCACACTCCCATTTCGCCTCCTCAAAAGGTAAGAGCTAGGTTAATATATGATTATATCCTCAGCTCTCACTTTATTTTTAATCCTTAACTCTACATATTCCTTAAACTTACAATAGCTTAACAAGTAGGTACAATCTCCCATGAGTTAGGAACATAATGAATATCCATGAGTCAGGAACACAGTGAGTGACCATGAGTCAGGAACACAGTGAGTGACCATGAGTCAGGAACACACTGAGTGACCATGAATCAAGAACACAGTGAGTGACCATGAGTCACGATTTTTATAATGTTCTTAATGACCCTTGAGCACGTCCCCCTTCCCCCATAGGTGATTTACACAGAGGAATTAATTAAAAACATTATTGTCTAAGCATAGATACTACCTGTGTTGGGTCGCACAAAACAACACCTAAAAAAATAAACTATACTTCCTGGTTTTCTTTTATTATCCTGAGTTATTGACTCTCAGGAGCAATAAATACTTTAACACCAAAAATAATTATTAAAGTTAACTCCCAGTGCATGTGTATTGAGATACTTTTGAGCGGATATTCACTGTAATAAAGACAGAAATTCACCTCTCCCGTTAAATAAAATGAGTCAAGAATAATAAACTCCTAATATATATAGTTATATATATATATATATATATATATATATATATATATATATATATATATATATATATATATATATATATATATATATATATATATATATATATATATATATGTAACCACGAACGAGTGGTATTGATCAATAACAACACTGCACTAGCCAGGGCCGAACCCATGCTGCTTTGGCCCGCCTCATGGTGAGCGAAAACACATGATGCCTTAGACCACTGAACCAGTGCACTAGCATAGTGCACTGGCTAGTGCAGTGTTGTTATTGATCAATACCACTCGTTCGTGAGTTCAATAATATAATATACTGCTTGTTGAGCTAGTACACCAAACAGGGAGTAGAATGAAATTAGCTTAGAGGCGTCCACACCACCGTATGTCCTTGGGTAGCGAGTACAACATCTAGTTCTACTGGATGCGCTACTCTTAAAGATTGTGTGGTTCAGTGGTCTAAGGCGTCATGTGTTTTCGCTCACCATGAGGCGGGCCAAAGTAGCATGGGTTCGGCCCCTGGCTAGTGGTGTTGTTATTGATATATATACACATATATATATGTCGTGCCAACGGTTTAGCGCTTCTATTTGATTATAATAATAATACTATGTCGTGCCGATTAGGTAAAACTGGTCAATTAGCAAGAACTCATTTGAAATTAAGTCCTTTCTAAAATTTTCTCTTATACGTTTAAAGATATATATTTTTCATTTATATTGATGTAAAATTTTTTAATTTTGAACCAAAAGAATCTTAGAAAACTTACCTAACCTTATTATAACAAGAGCAATTTAATTTAGCCTAACCCAACTAAGTATATTTTAGATACTTTTACAATTATTTAATAATAAACAAACGCAATGAAATATATTTTTTTTCGTTAGGTTCAGAATGATTTTTGCGAAATTATTGCATACACAAATTTTTGCTTGTCTTATATAGCAAGATGAGCATTGCTATTTAAAAAATCGCAAGTTTTACCTAATCAACACTACATATTATATATATATATATATATATATATATATATATATATATATATATATATATATATATATATATATATATATATATATATATATATATATATATATATATATATATATATATATATATATATATATACGTGTATATATATACGTATATATATATATATATATATATATATATATATATATATATATATATTATATATATATATATATATATATATATATATATATATATATATATATATATATATATATATATATATATATATATATATGTCGTGCCGATTAGGTAAAACTGGTCAATTAGCAAGAACTTATCTCAAATTAAATCCTTTCTAAAAATTTCTCTTATACGTTTAAAGATATATATTTTTTATTTATGTTAATGTAAGAATTTATAATTTTGTACCAAGAGAAACTTTGAAAACCTACCTAACCTTATTACAACAAGCGCAATTTAATTTAGCCTAACCAACTAAATATATTTTAGATACGTTAACATCAATTTAATAATAAACAAACACAATTAAATATATTTTTTCGTTATGTTCAGAATGATTTTGGCGAAATTATTGCATACACAAATTTACACTTGTCTTATATGGCAAGGTGAGCGTTGCTATTTAAGCCAAAATAGAAGTTTTACCTAATCGATTTGAATATATATATATATATATATATATATATATATATATATATATATATATATATATATATATATATATATATATATATATATGTCGTGCCGATTAGGTAAAACTTGCGATTTTGACTTAAATAGCAACGCTCTTCTTTCTATATAAGACAAGCGAAAATTTTGTATGCAATAATTTCCCAAAAAATTCTGAACCTAAAGAAAAAATATATTTCATTGTGTTTGTTTATTATTAAATTATTGTTAACGTATCTAAAATATACGTATTTAGTTGGGTTGGCAATTAAATTGCGCTTGTTGTAATAAGGTTAGGTAGGTTTTCAAAGTTTCTCTTGGTACAACATTATAAATTTTACATTAACATAAATGAAAAAATATATCTTTTAATGTATAAGAGAAAATTTTAGAAAGGACTTAATTTTAAATGAGTTCTTGCTAATTACAGTTTTACCTAATCGGCACGACATTATATATATATATATATATATATATATATATATATATATATATATATATATATATATATATATATATGTCGTGATGATTAGGTAAAACTTGCGATTTTGGCTTAAATAGCAACGCTCTTCTTGCCATATAAGACAAGTGAAAATTTGTGTATGCAATAATTTCGCCAAAATCATTCTGAACATAACGAAAAAATATATTTCATTGTGTTTGTTTATTATTAAATTAATGTTAACGTATCTAAAATATATTTAGTTGGGTTAGGCTAAATTAAATAGCGCTTGTTGTAATAAGGTTAGGGTAGGTTTTCAAAGTTTCTCTTGGTACAAAATTATAAATTCTTACATTAACATAAATGAAAAAATATATCTTTAAACGTATAAGAGAAAATTTTAGAAAGGACTTAATTTTAGATGAGTTCTTGCTAATTGACCAGTTTTACCTAATCGGCACGTATATATATATATATATATATATATATATATATATATATATATATATATATATATATATATATAATATATATATGTCGTGCTGTAACGATATGTTATTTGGCGTTTTGGAGGCGTGGTTGTAATGATAAGGCTTCGGACGCTTCTTACTTTATTTGTAATAAAGGGTGCGAGTACACAAGCTGTGTGTCTGTGGCCATGGCCCAGGGCCATGCGCCTTGCGAGAGGGAGAGGAGTAGGCCTGTTCTCTGAGTGTTGTCTGGGTTTGCCCTCTGGCGGAAACTATAGGAACTAGCATTGCACGAAATATGAACTCAGCTGGCAGACAGCATGGGCTATCTATGCAGACAGTCAGGCTGTCTACATCGCTCGGTCACGCACCCATGGTCGTCCCGACCATGAATGGCCTTAAAAAAACTCGGGTCTCTCTCTCTCGCAAGAACAGGTCACAGAACACGAAAGAAAAATACATATATACATAAACATATGGACATAGGAAAAAAAACTTCCTCCAGAGAGGGAAGAAAAAAACGGTGTTCTTCGTGGTCTAAGGCAGTGAGCGTTGATGCAGCACTGCACGCCTTCCTGCGTCTGGATACATACTGCATCACGGGAGACATAGCTGCGGCTGAGCTGTGACATAACAGGTTACGGTCTCCTCTGGGAGGTGAAGCAGCGTCGTCAGTAGTCGCAACAGGACAGGACTGGCAAGCGACTCAGGAGGACATTCCTCGACCGGTACTGTCGCTGGAGCTGTCGCTGCTCGCGAGTGTGGAGCGAGTCGTGACAGGGACGACTCGGCGAAACATCTGGAGGTCGTAACAGCATACACCATACTGCAGTGAGTGGGCTAGCAGTCAAAGTGACATCATCTTTGTGCAGGCTGCTCACTGAAGCTGTGACACGAGGCTGACAGTTGCCTACCAACAGGCTTAACTGCAGCTCGACGAGTGTCATCTCTCGACAGTAGAAGTTACAGCAGAGGTCAGTGTAAGCGTCCCCAGACTGGTCATCTGCAATAACTGGACTGACGGTCTTGGAGGTGAAGTGGAACGGTCTCGAATCGTCGCGGGTACGATTCAGGAAAGGCATCTACGAGCGGCGAACAATAAGAGCTTTCTGTACAGGGCGCTTGGACGCTCGTAACTGACGCCTGGACTGACAAATGTCAGCTGTCTAGCGTGTGGGGCACGGGTCACACACTGGGTGACAAAGTAACACACAGGTGCTACATAGGACACACAAGAAAACTGCACACATACTGCACATGTGGTACAACATAGCTTACTAGCAAATGACGCTTTTCTGTATAAAAATCGTCACTAAGCAATACTCGAACATGTGAGAACACTTGACTGAGAGAAATAATTAATGAACACTCGACTTATATCTTCTCTCAAACTTCTCGAAAATAATGAAAATAAAATGCACACTGTGAAACTACACCACTCGGGACATCATATGGGTGATGTCAGACGTGACGTCGTGATGTCATGGAGTGACATCGCGAGAATTAGGGGGGATATGATTGAGGTGTATAAATGGAAAACAGGAATAAATAAAGGGGATGTAAATAGCGTGCTAAAAATATCTTGTATTGACAGGACTCGAAGCAATGGCTTTAAGTTGGATAAATTCAGATTCAGAAGGGATATAGGAAAGCATTGGTTTGGTAATAGAGTTGTCGATGAGTGGAACAAACTCCCGAGTACAGTTATAGAGGCTAAAACGTTGTGTAGTTTTAAAAATAGGCTAGATAAATATATGAGTGGGTGCGGGTGGGTGTGAGTTGTACCTGACTAGTTTGTGCTACTAGGTCAGATGCCGTGCTCCTTCCTTAAGTGAATGTAACCTGACCTGGCTGGGTCGGGGCATTGGCTTAAGCCGGTGGGAGACTTGGACTTGCCTAGCATGGGCCAGTAGGCCTGCTGCAGTGTTCCTTCTTTCTTATGTTCTTACGTCAGCAGACATCATGGGTGACGTCCTGGAGTCAGGCAGCATCGTGATGTCAGCAGCATGGTGACGTCAGCTGAGTCAGGCAGCATCGTGGTGACGTCAGTGGAGTCAGGCAGCTGACCACAGCACGTGGCTTGCTGATCCACGTGGCTTGGAGATCCACGTGGCTTGCTGATCCACGTGGCTTGGAGATCCACGTGGCTTGCTGATCCACGTGGCTTGCTGATCCACGTGGCTTGTAGATCCACGTGGCTTGCTGATCCACGTGGCTTGTAGATCCACGTGGCTTGTAGATCCACGTGGCTTGGTCACACGTGGCTTCGAGTGGCCTCGACACTCGGATACACAGTTCTGGCAAGAATTCACAAGGAAATTCACAGAAAACAGCATAGAGGGAGTGAGTGCAGTGAGTGGAGTGTGTGGCGTACACTAGGGCGGGTGTGTATGTTGAGAGACAGGGCCGCGGGCCTACCTCCCTCACCCACAACACACGAGACACGCTCACACTGGGAAATCACCACAAACTCACCTCTGAAGTGCTGAAATAGTAACTGTCTATGCAGACAGTCAGGCTGTCTACAGTGCCGATTAGGTAAAACTTGCGATTTTGGATTAAATAGCAAAGCTCATCTTGCTATATAAGACAAGCAAAAATTTGTGTATGCAATAATTTCGCAAAAATCATTCTGAACCTAACGAAAAAAATATATTTCATTGCGTTTGTTTATTAATAAATTATTGTAAAAGTATCTAAAATATACTTAGTTGGGTTAGGCTAAATTAAATTGCTCTTGTTATAATAAGGGTAGGTAAGTTTTCTAAGATTCTTTTGGTTCAAAATTAATTTTTTTTACATCAACATAAATGAAAAAAATATATCTTTAAACGTATAAAATAAAATTTTAGAAAGGACTTAATTTTATACGAGTTCTTGCTAATTGATCAGATTTACCTAATCGGCACGACACACACACACACACACACACACACACACATATATATATATATATATATATATATATATATATATATATATATATATATATATATATATATATATATATATATATATATATATATATATATATATATATATATATATATATATATATATATATATATATATATATATATATATATATATATATATATATATAAGGATGGGGTCCACCTCTGGTACAAATTGTGGGATCCATAGCCTCGGAGAAGTGGATAAAAGGCTTCAAGGAAGAATATTTGGATTTCTTCCTGATGCCATTTGAATATTCCACTTCTCCTACCACCATCTTTTAATTTTTTTTTTTTACCAATAGGTATGTTTTATTACATAATATGGTACAAAAGATTTGAGAGATACATTGTTGATATAAAGATGGCATATACAGTACACGAGGTGAGAGATACATGTCTAGTACATATTGTTACATCTTTGTCACTGATTATAATGCGAAAATCTCATCCAGCTCTTCCGAGCTGGTGCGCGTGCCCAGAATACAGCATGCATTACCCCTCTGAACAGCAGCGCTGAGTCGCTGGAACAGAAAACTAGCTGCCCTGGGATCCCTAGTTACCCTGTTGAGTCTTTTGCCCAGCTCCTTGAGGAACTTAGATGCACTCTTTCCCCATGAGCCAAGGGTCTCTGAGCCTATGGGAACAAACATATAATGATGGGCAAGTTCTCCATATTTTCTCGACTTCTGGGACTCCCTGAAGGTGGCAGCAGCCCCTCCTTCCTCCCTGGTGTACTGGAGATAGGTATCAGCCAAGGTAGATGCACATGTGTAGTCCCACACCACCTGCTTGCCGTCTGTCCAGGCTTGAAGGGTGATACCATCTGGACGCTTTTGGTTGCCATCAGATCTGCATAGTTGGGGTGGTTCCCTTACTGCTGGGCATCCGGCTGTTGTGAGGCTCCTCTTGATAATGTTATTAACCTCTTCATGTCTTGCAATCTTTCCCTCGGATTTACGACACACAAGACCATGGTACCCGAATCGGTCTGCTGCTTCACTGCCACAAATACACCTGTGTTCGGCGAGAATAGGGGCGGCAAGTCGAAGGGCAACACCAATGCGGATGGTCTGTGGGTCGAGGCGTGTGCCAAGGCTGGAGTTGGGAACAGCCAAAAGAATATATATATATATATATATATATATATATATATATATATATATATATATATATATATATATATATTTTATATATATATATATATATATATATTGACAGAAAACACAAACATGAACATGAATACATTGGTACAATATATCAAAGATTATGAATCTCCTCCAGCTCCTCCGAAGCCGGACGTGAGCCCAGTATGCAGCATGCATTTGCCCTCTGGATGGCCACGCTGAGGCGCTGGAACATGAAAGTGGCTGCCCTTGGGTCCCTGGTGGTGTCGATGAGTCTGGAACCCAGTTTTTTAAGGAAACGTGTTGCATTTTTTCCCCATGATCCCAAGGTCTCTGATCCCACTGGTACAAATTGATACTGTTAGCTTATGTCCCTGTACTTGCCGATCTTATACTCCTCCCTTTCGCCCGACACTGTGAAGGATGTAGGTGTCAGCCAGTGTCGACACACAGGTATAGTCCCATGCTAAGAGCTTGCCATTCTTCCAAGGATAGATAGTGATACCTTCGGGGCAATTTGCTGGGTTGTGGGTATTGTTGGCTGCTAGTGATCGGGGCTCTCTCTCGGCTGGGCATCCAGCTGTAGCTGGATATATATATATATATATATATATATATATATATAAGAACATAAGAAAGGAGGAACACTGCAGCAGGCCTGTTGGCCCATACTAGGCAGGTCCTTCACAATCCGTCCCACTAACAGAATATTTGCTCAACCCAATTTTCAATGCTACCCAAGAAATAAGCTTTGACAATTCTACCCACTCATGCGCGAGTCCCACTCAAATCCAACCCCTCTCACTCATGAATTTATCCAACCTAAATTTGAAACTACCCAAGGTCCTAGCTTCAATAACCCTACTAGGCAGACTGTTCCACTCATCAACTACCCTATTTCCAAACCAATACTTTCCTATATCCTTTCTAAATCTAAACTTATCTAACTTGAATCCATTATTGCGGGTTCTCTCTTGGAGAGATACCCTCAAGACCTTATTTATATCCCCTTTGTTAATACCCATTTTCCACTTGTATACCTCGATCATGTCTCCCCTCATTCTACGTCTTACAAGTGAATGTAATTTAAGGGTCTTCAATCTTTCTTCGTAAGTAAGATTTCTAATGCTATGTATTAATTTAGTCATTCTACGCTGAATGTTTTCTAACAAATTTATGTCCATTCTGTAATATGGAGACCAGAACTGAGCTGCGTAATCTAGGTGAGGCCTTACTAATGATGTATAAAGCTGTAATATAACCTCTGGACTTCTGTTGCTAACACTTCTTGATATAAATCCCAGTAATCTATTTGCCTTATTACATACGCTTAGGCATTGCTGTCTTGGTTTAAGGTTGCTGCTTATCATCACCCCCAAGTCCTTCTCGCAATCTGTATGGCTAAGTTCTACGTTATTTAACTTATAAGTGCTTGGGTTATGGACACTCCCGAGCTTTAGAACTTTGCATTTATCTACATTGAACTGCATCTGCCATTTTTCTGACCAGGAATTGAGTTTGTCTAAATCCTCCTGTAGTTCACTGACATCTACGTCTGAATCGATTATCCTACCTATCTTCGTGTCATCAGCGAATTTGCTCATATCACTAGAAATTCCTCGTCAAGGTCATTTATATATATTATAAACAACAACGGGCCCAAAACCGATCCCTGTGGAACGCCACTTGTTACAGATCCCCACTCAGATTTAACCCCATTAATGCACACCCTCTGCTTCCTATTGGTGAGCCATGACTCGATCCATGAAAACACTTTTCCCCCAATGCCATGAGCAGCCACTTTCTTTAACAGTCTCTGATGTGGTACTCTATCAAAAGCCTTACTAAAATCCAAATAAACAATATCGAATTCTTTATCATGATCAACTGCCTCAAAAGCCTTACTGAAAAAAGTTAATAAATTAGTTAGGCAGGAACGGCCCCTGGTGAATCCATGTTGAGTATCATTAATCAAATTATGCCTATCGAGATGGCTTTTTATGTTATCAGCTATAATCGACTCTAATAATTTGCCTACAATTGATGTTAGACTTATTGGGCGGTAATTTGATGGTAACGACTTGTCCCCTGCTTTAAAAATAGGAATTACATTAGCCATCTTCCACGTATCAGACACTACACCTGTTTGAAGAGATAGGTTAAAAATGTTAGTTAAGGGTTCACAGAGTTCAATTTTGCATTCCTTAAGAACCCTTGAAAAAAGCTCATCAGGGCCTGGCGATTTATTTTGCTTCAAACGGTCTATCTGTTTGATAACTATTTCGCTAGTGACTGTGATACTACTGGGATATTATTAGTGTCTTCCTGAGTGAAAACCGAGAGAAAATAATTATTAAAAATAAAGCACATTTCATTATCTTTGTCAGTAAGATACCCATAATTATTTTTAAGGGGACCTATCTTATCTCTAACTTTTGTTCTATACACCTGGAAAAAACTTTTTGGGTTTGTTTTCGAATCCCTAGCAACTTTAATTTCGTAGTCCCGCTTAGCTTTTCTTATCCCCTTTTAAACGTCCCTCTTAATGTCAATATACTGATTCATAAGATGACCCTCACCTCTTTTGATACGCCTATAAATTCCTTTCTTCTGCCCTAAAAGATATTTGAGCCTATTATTCATCCATTTTGGGTCATTTCTATTCGATCTAATTTCTTTATATGGGATAAATGTTCTTTGGGCAGCATGTATAGTGTTCAGAAAACTGTCATATTGATAGCTCTCTTCATTACCCCAGTCCACAGATGATAGCTCTCTTCATTACCCCAGTCCACAGATGATAAGTGTTCTCTAACTAGCATGGATAGAGGCATGGCTTACCAATAGAAAGCAGAGAGTTTCCATTAATGGGGTCAAATCTGAATGGGGATTTGTCACTAGTGGCGTTCCACAAGGATCAGTTTTGGGCCCATTGTTGTTCATAATTTACATAAATGACCTTGATGAAGGAATTGCAAGTGACATGAGTAAATTTGCTGATGATACAAAAATAGGCCGTATAATTCATTCTGAGGAGGATACCAGTGAACTCCAGGAGGATTTGGATAAATTAATGTCTTGGTCTGAAAAGTGGCAGATGAAGTTTAATGTGGACAAGTGTAAGGTGCTAGTCGTTGGTAATGAAAATATCCCTCGAATTTATAAACTAGGTGAAGTTGAGCTTGATCATACAGAATGTGAAAAAGACTTGGGAGTCATGGTAAGCAGAAATCTAAAGCCAAGACAACAGTGCCTAAGTGTGCGCAATAAGGCTAACAGATTACTAGGATTTATTTCAAGAAGTATAAGCAACAGAAGTCCAAAAGTTATTTTACAGCTCTATACATCACTAGTGAGACCTCATTTGGATTATGCAGCTCAGTTTTGGTCTCCTTACTACAGGATGGATATAGATTCATTGGAGAACATACAAAGAAGAATGACTAAAATGATTTACAGTATAAGAAATCTCCCGTATGAAGATAGACTTAGAGCATTGAATCTCCACTCTCTGGAAAGACGTAGAATGAGGGAGATATCATCGAGGTGTACAAGTGGATGATGGGCATAAACAAAGGAGATATTAATAAAATACTGAGGATATCGAACCAAGTAAGAACGAGAAATAACGGATTTAAATTGGATAAATTTAGATTTAGAAAGGACATAGGCAAGTACTGGTTTTCGAACAGAGTTGTAGATGCGTGGAACAATCTTCCGAGTAGGGTGATAGAGGCTAGGACCTTGGGTGGCTTTAAAAGAGATTGGACAAATATATGAGTGGGAGGGCTGGGTTTGATTAGTGTCGTGAGTACAGGAGTAAATTCTTAGGTAGTGGTGGTTTTGATAAGGACCTGCCTTGTATGGGCCAGTAGGCCTTCTGCAGTGTTCCTTCATTCTTATGTTCTTATGTTCTAAGTCCATTGTAATCTGCTAAGCGAAAATCTGGGACCGTTACTGAGTTATTCCTACTATGAAACTTCCATTCAATGCCAAAGGTAATTGATTTGTGGTCGCTTGTGCCGAGTTCCTCTGTAATTTCTAAATTATTAACAAGGGTTTCCTTGTTTGCCAGAACTAAGTCAAGCAGATTATTTCCCCTTGTAGGTTCTGTCACAAACTGCTTCAAAAAACAATCTTGAACTACTTTTAAGAAGTCGTTAGATTCTAAATTCCCAGTCAAAAAATTCCAATCAATTTGACTAAAGTTGAAGTCACCCAGAATAACTACGTTATCGTGCATTGTGGCCTTAACAATTTCCTCCCATAGTAGTCTCCCTTGGTCCCTATCTAAGTTTGGGGGACGGTATATCACACCTAAAATCAATTTTTCATGCCCCTCTGAAAATTCTATCCAGACAGACTCTGTATGTGTTATTTCAGACTTTATTCCCTTTTTTATGCAACAGTTCAAGCGATCTCGGACATACAGTGCCACTCCACCCCCCTTCCCGAAACTTCTGTCTACTTGGAACAATTTAAAACCCTGTATATGACATTCAGCAGGCATGTCCCTATTTTTCGTATTGAACCACGTCTCAGTTATGGCAAATACATCAATGTTACCTGCACTTGCAACTAATCTCAAATCGTCCATCTTATTCCTAGCACTACGACTATTTGTATAATACACTTTTAAAGACCCTCATTTCTCTTTACCCTTCCTGCTCCATTCTGTTTTTCCACTATACATATTACTGTCCTTGTTATTGTTAAGAATTTTTATATCAAAGCCTAGATCTATATTTCGACATTCAGTATTTTCCATTTCTAAACCCATACCTCTAACTAATCTTAGTTTAAAGTCCTAACAACACCCTCAACTGAGCTAGCAAGAAAATCCACACCTGCCCTGGATAAGTGAACCCCATCCCTGGCATACATGTCATTTCGGCCATAGAAGTGGTCCCAGTTGCAAATGAATGGTACTGCATTATCCTTACAGTGTTTGTCCAGCCAGCATTGACACCAATTGCCCTGGACAGCCATTCATCTCCCAACTCCTCTCCTTGGCAAAATACCACATATGACAGGGTTCCCACCCTTCTTCCTAATTATGTCTATTGCTGACCTATACCTGCTAGTCAGGTCCTCACTCCTACGTCTGCCAACATCGTTGCCTCCAGCACTGAGACAGATAATAGGATTGCTCCCATTACCTCTCATGATGTCGTCCAGACGGCTAACAATATCCTCCATCCCAGCCCCAGGAAAGCAAACCCTCTGTCTCCTACTTCTATCTTTCAAGCAGAAGGCCCTATCCATATACCTAATTTGACTATCCCCAACAAGAACAATGTTCTTACCTTCCTTGGTGTCGTTCGTGATGTTCCCTGTAGTCGACTCACATTTTCATCGGGTAACACGGAGAATCGGTTCGATGTTTCCACAGCAGGCTTCTGGTTCTTCGTTAATTCTACCTCTCCATCCATCCTCTTGATCTTTAACTTTGTCCCATGCATTCCAGCCACTGCCCAGGTTCCTTTCTTGGCTTGAGGATTCTCAACAGGAGGATTACTACGAATCCTCTTGTTTTCCTCAGTCAGTCGCTGTATCTCAAGCTTAGCTACCCTCAGTTCTTCCTTAAGCTGCTGGTAGAGTAGCTCAAGAGAGGACATCTTGTTCAGATTCACAGAGAGCACACAAGACAAGTCTTCACTGAGTTAAGTCAGGTCCACCACTGAGTTGAGTCAGGTCCACCACTGATCTCTGGCCGACGGAGACTCGAACCTACGAACCTCATGACAAGGTACGCAGTGCTTTACCGACCGTACCACACTGGACCAATACCTTGGCGTCCAGCTCACGCTAGACGTTGATCCAAGGCAGCCAGCTTTCAGGCAGGAAGGCTTACAGCTTTTCATCTCATCCCCTGCATGCATCGACACAACTAGAGATTTTTACAATGCTAGGAATTCGCAAGAGCAGGCGAAATATTCACAAACACTGATCTCTGGCCTTGGAATAACGTCTAGCGAAAGCTGGATGCCAAGGTATTGGACCAGTGTGGTACGGTCAGTAAAGCACTGCGTACCTTGTCATGAGGTTCGTAGGTTCGAGTCTCCGTCGGCCAGAGATCAGTGTTTGTGAATATTGCCTGCTCTTGCAATTCCTAGCATATATATATATATATATATATATATATATATATATATATATATATATATATATATATATATATATATATATATATATATATATATATGCTAGGAATTCGCAAGAGCAGGCGAAATATTCACAAATATGACACAGCAACTTCTTGGGATCTTGATACAAAGGGATTCTTCAACATTTGTCCAAACCTTTGGACAAGGACTTACTTCGACTAGTGGTTGATACCACTATGACCTGCCTCCTCCTGCTTCATCTCACCTGTCTACAGTATATAAGCAACTTCTTTTGCCTTATGTTGTATTTACTTCAAGATTGATGGACTGAACACATCGACTCCAGGCCGAGGGACTGATTACCTCAAACTCCTCCTTTTATTACTACTTTCTTTTTTGTATTGGACTGATGAAGCCACTGTGTGGCGAAACGTTTCCTCAATAAAGATACCCAAGTGTTGCATATGTGTCTAATTTAACAACTTGTCGGTTCTCTGAACCATTCATCTACATAATATATATATATATATATATATATATATATATATATATATATATATATATATATATATATATATATATATATATATATATATATATATATATATATATATATATATATATATATATATATATATATATATATATATATATATATATATATATATATATATATATATATATATATATATATATATATATATATATATATATATATTACAAAGTTGTATTTAAAAATCTTGATACAGTAAAAAAACTAGATAAAAAATCCCCCAAAATGCTGACGGATGTGTCTATAAGATTCATAAGAACATAAGAACATAAGAAAGGAGGAGCACTGCAGCAGGCCTGTTGGCCCATACTAGGCAGGTCCTTCACAATCCGTCCCACTAACAGAATATTTGCTCAACCAAATTTTCAATGCTACCCAAGAAATAAGCTTTGACAATTCTACCCACTCATGCGCGAGTCCCACTCAAATCCAACCCTCTCACTCATGAATTTATCCAACCTAAATTTGAAACTACCCAAGGTCCTAGCTTCAATAACCCTACTAGGCAGACTGTTCCACTCATCAACTACCCTATTTCCAAACCAATACTTTCCTATATCCTTTCTAAATCTAAACTTATCTAACTTGAATCCATTATTGCGGGTTCTCTCTTGGAGAGATATCCTCAAGACCTTATTTATATCCCCTTTGTTAATACCCATTTTCCACTTGTATACCTCGATCATGTCTCCCTCATTCTACGTCTTACAAGTGAATGTAATTTTAGGGTCTTCAATCTTTCTTCGTAAGGAAGATTTCTAATGCTATGTATTAATTTAGTCATTCTACGCTGAATGTTTTCTAACGAATTTATGTCCATTCTGTAATATGGAGACCAAAACTGAGCTGCGTAATCTAGGTGAGGCCTTACTAATGATGTATAAAGCTGTAATATAACCTCTGGACTTCTGTTGCTAACACTTCTTGATATAAATCCCAGTAATCTATTTGCCTTATTACGTACGCTTAGGCATTGCTGTCTTGGTTTAAGGTTGCTGCTTACCATCACCCCCAAGTCCTTCTCGCAATCTGTATGGCTAAGTTCTACGTTATTTAACTTATAAGTGCTTGGGTTATGGACACTCCCGAGCTTCAGAACCTTGCATTTATCTACATTGAACTGCATCTGCCACTTTTCTGACCAGGAATTGAGTTTGTCTAAATCCTCCTGAAGTTCCGTGACATCTACGTCTGAATCGATTATCCTACCTATCTTCGTGTCATCAGCGAATTTGCTCATATCACTAGTAATTCCCTCGTCAAGGTCATTTATATATATTATAAACAACAACGGGCCTAAAACCGATCCCTGTGGAACGCCACTTGTTACAGATCCCCACTCAGATTTAACCCCATTAATGCACACCTCTGCTTCCTATTGGTGAGCCATGACTCGATCCATGAAAACACTTTTCCTCCAATGCCGTGAGCAGCCACTTTCTTTAACAGTCTCTGATGTGGTACTCTATCAAAAGCCTTACTAAAATCCAAATAAACAATATCGAATTCTTTATCATGATCAACTGCCTCAAAAGCCTTACTGAAAAAGTTAATAAATTAGTTAGGCAGGAACGGCCCTGGTGAATCCATGTTGAGTATCATTAATCAAATTATGCCTATCGAGATGGCTTCTTATGTTATCAGCTATAATCGACTCTAATAATTTGCCTACAATTGAAGTTAGACTTATTGGGCGGTAATTTGATGGTAACGACTTGTCCCCTGCTTTAAAAATAGGAATTACATTAGCCATCTTCCACGTATCAGACACTACACCTGTTTGAAGAGATAGGTTAAAATGTTAGTTAAGGGTTCACAGAGTTCAATATTGCATTCCTTAAGAACCCTTGAAAAAGCTCATCAGGGCCTGGCGATTTATTTTGCTTCAAACGGTCTATCTGTTTGATAACCATTTCGCTAGTGACTGTGATACTACATAATTTATCTTCTTCAGGCCCACTAAAATACCTAATTCTTGGGATATTATTAGTGTCTTCCTGAGTGAAAACCGAGAGAAAATAATTATTAAAAATAGAGCACATTTCATTCACTTTGTCAGTAAGATACCCATAATTATTTTTAAGGGGACCTATCTTATCTCTAACTTTTGTTCTATACACCTGGAAAAAACTTTTTGTAAAATATGCGATAAAATTTATTACAGTCAAACTGGTAAAAATCTTGAACTAAGATTACAACAACATAAATATAGCATTAAAACTGGACAAGATTCTAATGCTCTGTTTATTCATGTGAGAGATTTTAACCATACAAATGATTTTCGAAAGGCTGAGAAAGTTGTATCAGGAAATTCCATGGTCGACAGGAATATAATAGAATCATGTTTCATAAAAATAAGTTTTGAAAATAATATGAATATTTCTTTTGGGTTATATAAATTGGATTCATTTATAATTAATAAAATTTGGGAAGAATTTAATGATACATTAGACAAGTAAAAAATCCTAATGCTTCTGTAGAGTATCAGTTGTTTCACAGAGTAGGGTGTTGTGACGCGACTGTGAGGTGTAGTCTATTTGTGGTGACATGATTGTTAGGTGTAGTTTTGACACTGTATATGCCTTCCTGTTGATGTTCCTTGATCATAAGAACATAACATAAGAACATAAGAAAGGAGGAACACTGCAGCAGGCCTGTTGGCCCATTCTAGGCAGGTCCTTCACATTCCATCCCACTAACAGAATATTTGTTCAACCTAATTTTCAATGCTACCCAAGAAATAAGCTTTGATAATTTTATTTACTCATGTGCAATTCCCACTCAAATCCAACCCCTTTCACTCATGAATTTATCCAACCTAAATTTAAAACTACCCAAGGTCCGCTTCAACTTAGCAGACTTCACTCATCAACACCATTTCAACCAATACTTTCCTATATCCTTTCTAAATCTAAACTTATCTAACTTGAATCCATTATTGCGGGTTCTCTCTGGAGAGATATCCTCAAGACCTTATTTATATCCCCTTTGTTAATACCCATTTTCCACTTGAATACCTCGATCATGTCTCCCTCATTCTACGTCTTACAAGTGAATGTAATTTAAGGGTCTTCAATCTTTCTTCGTAAGGAAGATTTCTAATGCTATGTATTAATTTAGTCATTCTACGCTGAATGTTTTCTAACGAATTTATGTCCATTCTGTAATATGGAGACCAGAACTGAGCTGCGTAATCTAGGTGAGGCCTTACTAATGATGTATAAAGCTGTAATATAACCTCTGGACTTCTGTTGCTAACACTTCTTGATATAAATCCCAGTAATCTATTTGCCTTATTACGTACGCTTAGGCATTGCTGTCTTGGTTTAAGGTTGCTGCTTACCATCACCCCAAAGTCCTTCTCGCAATCTGTATGGCTAAGTTCTACGTTATTTAACTTATAAGTGCTTGGGTTATGGACACTCCCGAGCTTCAGAACTTTGCACTTATCTACATTGAACTGCATCTGCCATTTTTCTGACCAGGAATTGAGTTTGTCTAAATCCTGGATGGAAATAAATGGTATAAAATACCGACACAATGGAAAAATAAACACATAAGCAGTTAATGGGTATTAACAAAGGGGATATAAATAAGGTCTTGAGGATATCTCTCCAAGAGAGAACCCGCAATAATGGATTCAAGTTAGATAAGTTTAGATTTAGAAAGGATATAGGAAAGTATTGGTTTGGAAATAGGGTAGTTGATGAGTGGAACAGTCTGCCTAGTAGGGTTATTGAAGCTAGGACCTTGGGTAGTTTCAAATTTAGGTTGGATAAATTCATGAGTGAGAGGGGTTGGATTTGAGTGGGACTCACGCATGAGTGGGTAGAATTGTCAAAGCTTATTTCTTGGGTAGCATTGAAAATTGGGTTGAGCAAATATTCTGTTAGTGGGACGGATTGTGAAGGACCTGCCTAGTATGGGCCAACAGGCCTGCTGCAGTGTTCCTCCTTTCTTATGTTCTTATAATGTGATCCTTTATTGACAACGTTTCGCCCACGCAGTGGGCTTTATCGAGTCACAGACAGATCTACCTGGAAAATGAGCAACATGGAGATATATATAGGGTACAGTCAGGTGGAGAATGCTGGGTCAGGTGGAGAAAGCTGCATGTCACAGTCTTAAAAGTAGTGTGATAGTTAAAAACATTGTGTGACTTAAAGGACCTGCAGTGTACCATTCTTGAGTTCTAGGTGGGATAGCGTTGAAGAAGTTTCTTGGCAATAGGTTCAGCTATGTTGTAGAAGCCAATGTTTTTAACTATCACACTACTTTTAAGACTGTGACATGCAGCTTTCTCCACCTGACCCAGCATTCTCCACCTGACTGTACCCTATATATATATCCATGTTGCTCATTTTCCAGGTAGATCTGTCTGTGACTCGATAAAGCCCACTGCGTGGGCGAAACGTTGTCAATAAAGGATCACATTATACTGCTTATGTGTTTATTTTTCCATTGTCTAAATCCTCCTGTAGCTCCCTGACATCTACGTCTGAATCGATTATCCTACCTATCTTCGTGTCATCAGCGAATTTGCTCGTATCACTAGAAATTCCCTCGTCAAGGTCATTTATATATATTATAAACAACAACGGGCCCAAAACCGATCCCTGAGGAACGCCACTTGTTACAGATCCCCACTCAGATTTAACCCCATTTATGCACACCCTCTTCTTCCTATTGGTGAGCCATGACTCGATCCATGACAACACTTTTTCCCCAATGCCATGAGCAGCCACTTTCTTTAACAGTCTCTGATGTGGTACTCTATCAAAAGCCTTACTAAAATCCAAATAAACAATATCGAATTCTTTATCATGATCAACTGCCTCAAAAGCCTTACTGAAAAAAGTTAATAAATTAGTTAGGCAGGAACGGCCCCTGGTGAATCCATGCTGAAGTATCATTAATCAAATTATGCTTATCGAGATGGCTTCTTATGTTATCAGCTATAATCGACTCTAGTAATTTGCCTACAATTGATGTTAGACTTATTGGGCGTTAATTTGATGGTAACGACTTGTCCCCTGCTTTAAAAATAGGAATTACATTAGCCATCTTCCACGTATCAGACACTACACCTGTTTGAAGAGATAGGTTATAAGTGTTAGTTAAGGGTTCACAGAGTTCCATTTTGCATTCCTTAAGAACCCTTGAAAATAGCTCATCAGGACCTGGCGATTTATTTTGCTTCAAACGGTCT
Source organism: Cherax destructor (assembly GCA_009830355.1). Classification (NCBI taxonomy): domain Eukaryota; kingdom Metazoa; phylum Arthropoda; class Malacostraca; order Decapoda; family Parastacidae; genus Cherax; species Cherax destructor. The sequence continues at coordinate 38,828 of WNWK01001541.1, read as the reverse complement.
ATCTGTTTGATAACCATTTCACTAGTGACTGTGATACTACATAATTTATCTTCTCCAGGCCCACTAAAATACCTAATTCTTGGGATATTATTAGTGTCTTCCTGAGTGAAAACCGAGAGAAAATAATTATTAAAGATAGAGCACATTTCATTCTCTTTGTCAGTAAGATACCCATAATTATTTTTAAGGGGACCTATCTTATCTCTAACTTTTGTTCTATACACCTGGAAAAAACTTTTTGGGTTAGTTTTCAAATCCCTAGCAACTTTAATTTCGTAGTCCCGTTTAGCTTTTCTTATCCCCTTTTTAACATCTCTCTTAATGTCAATATACTGATTCATAAGATGACCATCACCTCTTTTGATACGCCTATAAATTCCTTTCTTCTGCCCTAAAAGATATTTGAGCGTATTATTCATCCATTTTGGGTCATTTCTATTCGATCTAATTTCTTTATATGGGATAAATGTTCTTTGGGCAGCATGTATAGTGTTCAGAAAACTGTTATATTGATAGCTCTCTTCATTACTCCAGTCCACAGATGATAAGTGTTCTCTAAGTCCATTGTAATCTGCTAAGCAAAAATCTGGGACCGTTACTGAATTATCCCTACTAAGAAACTTCCATTCAATGCCAAAGATAATTGATTTGTGGTCGCTTGCGCCGAGTTCCTCTGTAATTTCTAAATAATTAACAAGGGTTTCCTTGTTTGCCAGAAGCAAGTCAAGCAGGTTATTTCCCCTTGTAGGTTCTGTCACAAACTGCTTCAAAAAACAATCTTGAACTACTTCTAAGAAGTCGTTAGATTCTAAATTCCCTGTCAAGAAATTCCAATCAATCTGACTAAAGTTAAAGTCAACTAGAATTACTACGTTATCGTGCCTTGTGGCCTTAACAATTTCCTTCCATAGTAGTCTCCCCTGGTCCCTATCTAAGTTTGGGGGACGGTATATCACACCTAAAATCAATTTTTCATGCCCCTCTGAAAATTCTATCCAGACAGACTCTGTATGTGTTATTTCATACTTTATTCCCGTTTTTATGCAACAGTTCAAGCGATCTCGGACATACAGTGCCACTCCACCTCCCTTCCCGAAACGTCTGTCTACTTGGAACAATTTAAAACCCTGTATATATGACATTTAGCAGGCATGTCCCTATTTTTCGTATTGAACCACGTCTCAGTTATGGCAAATACATCAATGTTACCTGCACTTGCAACTAATCTCAAATCGTCCATCTTATTCCTAGCACTACGACTATTTGTATAATACACTTATTTCAGACTTTATTCCCGTTTTAATGCAACAATTTAAATGATCACGGACATAGAGTGCCACCCCACCCCCCTTCCCGATACTTCTGTCTACTTGGAACAATTTAAAACCCTGGATGTGACATTCAGCATGCATGTCCCGATTTTTCATATTAAACCACGTCTCAGTTATTGCAAAAACATCAATATTACCTGCAATAGCAACTAATCTCAACTCGTCCATCTTATTCCTAGCACTACGACTATTGGTGAAATATACATTTAAAGACCCTCCTTTCTCTTTACCCTTCCTGCTCATTTCTGTTTTTCCACTATCCCTATTACTGTCCTTGTCATCTAGTGCCACTGGCGTTCCAGTATCCACTTTATTCGGCCTATTACTAGTTCCACTAGAACTCATAATATTACTACACTGAGACTTCACTGTTTATCCCCCAAAACCTATACCACTAACTATTTCTAGTTTAAAGCCCTAACAGCTCCCTCCACTGCAGTTGCCAGTGCCCCCACCCCAGACCTGGATAAGTGAACCCCATCCCTGGCATACCTGTCATTTCTGCCATAGAAGAGGTCCCAATTGTCTATGAATGTTACTGCATTTTCCTTACAGTATTTGTCCAGCCAGCATTTGACACCAATTGCCCTGGACAACCATTCTTTTCCAACTCCTCTCCTTGGCAAAATACCACATATGACAGGGTTCCCACCCTTCTTCCTAATTATGTCTATTGCTGACCTATACCTGCTAATCAGGTCCTCACTTAATATATATATATATATATATATATATATATATATATATATATATATATATATATATATATATATATATATATATATATGCGCAAAACTACCACTGTGAAAAATTGCGAAATTCCAAGTACTTTCGTGACTTCTCACATTATCAAGGAACTATAAAAAACAAAACATCAACAAGGTATGTCTAGCGTGAGCTGGGCGCCAAGGTATTGGACCAGTGTGGTACGGTCGGTAAAGCACTGCGTACCTTGTTCAAAGGTTGGTAGGTCGAATCCTTTCGGCCAGAGATCAGTGTTTGTGTTTATATATATATATATATATATATATATATATATATATATATATATATATATATATATATATATATATATATATATATATATATATATATATATATATATATATATATATATATATATATATATGAAATTACTAAACGAGTGATTTTGAATCATTAACGAAATGCAGCTGGCGAGACTCGATCCGCATCACCTTTTCCGCCGTTAAGAAACAACGTTCGAGATGTTCTAACCATTACACTATCAATCCTACAACACGAACCTGCGAATAGCCTGTTCATGTTCGAGACATATCATGGTAAGCTCATAGTGAAATCACGAAACAAATGATTTTGAATCATTAACGAAACTGCGGCTGGCCGAAACTCGATTTTATTATTATTACAATAATAATAATGAAATCGTAAATCCATGTTTGTCAAATTATACGTTGAAATCACATGTGCACAACAAGTTATTATGTACAATTATAAACTTTACACGAACACAACAATAGTTTGGCTTCACACAGAACAACAGCGAGATGGAAATTTCATCCAAATTGTGTACTAACATGCATATAAAAGCTGCTAGTGGAGGGACGGGAGAAACATGTACGCTCTTCACTTAGGTTAAATGTGCTGGGTATTTAGTGGAGCTCGTCGGTCGAGCTGCGGGAATTGTGTTTACAAGAAATTAAGATTATTGTTGTGGAGAGAGAGGCTCAAGCCTGATGCAGCTACACTAAGTAGAGCTTTATAAAGCCGTAACGATTTATGAATGGATGAAGCATTTCTAAGAACTGTCATGCAAGGTAACATGATGAAGCTTTACTTAGTTAGAACCCTGATGGTAGATAACATAATGAAGCTTTACTTGAACCTGATGATAGATTAATAAATTATAGCTATGTTATGTAACTCTCTGATGATACGATAATCTAATGATGAAGTTTACTTAGAACCCTGATGTAGATACATGATGAAGCTTTACTTAGAACCTGATGATGATAAGATGAAGTTTACTTAGAACTGTGGTAGTAAATGATATAGAACCTTGATGACTTAGAACTCCTTGATAGATAGATAACATGATGAAGCTTACTAGAACCCTGTGTAGATAAATATGAAGCTTACTTTGTTAGATACTATAACTAGAACCCTGATGAGTAGATAATATGATGAAGCTTTACTTAGAACCCTGATGATAGTAACATGATGAAGCTTTATTAGAACCCTGATGATAGATAACATATGAAGCTTTACTTAGAACCCTGATATAGATAATGATGAAGCTTACTTAGAACCCTGATGTAGATAACATGATGAAGTTAGACCTATTAGCATGATAGCTTCTAGAACCCTGATGATAGATAACATGATGAAGCTTTACTTAGAACCCTGATGTAGATAACATGATGAAGCTTATTTAGAACCCTGATGATAGATAATGATGAAGCTTTACTTAGAACCTGATGTAGATAACATGATGAAGCTTTACTTAGAACCCTGATGATAGATAACATGATGAAGCTTTACTTAGAACCCTATGATAATAACATGATGAAGCTTTACTTAGAACCTGATGTAGATAATGATAAGCTTACTTAGAACCCTGATGTAGATAACATATGAAGCTTACTTAGAACCTGATGATAGATAAATGATAAAGCTTTACTTAGAACCCTGATGATAGATAACATGATGAAGCTTTACTTAGAACCCTGATGATAGTATTAACCATATGATGAAGCTTTACTTAGAACCCTGATGATAGATAACATGATGAAGCTTTACTTAGAACCCTGATGGTAGATAACATGATGAAGCTTTACTTAGAACCCTGATGATAGATAACATGATGAAGCTTTACTTAGAACCCTGATGATAGATAACATGATGAAGCTTTACTTAGAACCCTGATGATAGATAACATGATGAAGCTTTACTTAGAACCCTGATGATATTAACATGATGAAACTTTACTTAGAACCCTGATGATAGATAACATATGAAGCTTTTACTTAGAACCCTGATGATAGATAACATGATGAAGCTTTACTTATACCTATAATTGATGAAGCTTCACTTGAACTCTCATTTTGATACACTGATGAACTTTCACTATGACACCCTATATAGTAACTGTGACACTTTCACTTAGTGAACTAGTTCACATGTGAAGCTTTACTTAGAACCCTGTATAGTAACACTTCAATGAATGACATTTCACTATGTGACACTCTTCATATAGTACTCTTCAATGTGCACTTTCATTTGACACTCCTCACATAGTGACATTCATATGTGTCACTTCTTCACTATAGTGACATTCATATTGTGACACTCTTCAATGTGACACTTTCATATTGTGACACTCTTCATAGTGACACTCTTCATAGTTGTGACATCTTCATAGTGACACTCTTCATATTGTGCACTTTCACATAGTGACTTTCATTTGTGACACCTTCTATGTGACACTCTTCAATTATGTGACACTCTTCATATGTGCACTTAATGTGACACTCTTCATATTGTGACACTCTTCATATTGTGACACTCTTCAATGTGCATCTTATATGTCTCTTCAATGTGACACTCTTCATATACTGTGACACTTTCACATGTGACACTTCATATTGTGAACTCTTCAATAGTGACATCTTATATTGTCACTCTTCATATAGTGACACTCTCATTGTACACTTCATATGTGACACTCTTCACATAGTGACACTCTTCAATAGTGACACTCTTCATATTGTGACACTCTTCAATGTGACACTCTCATATGGTGACACTCTTCAATGTGACACTCTTCACTATTGTACACTCTTCACATGTGCACTTTCATATTGTGACACTCTTCATATTGTGACACTCTTCATATTGTGACACTCTTCACATAGTGACACTCTTCATATTGTGACACTCTTCACATAGTGACACTCTTCATTGTGACACTATTCGTATTGTGTCACTCTTCATATTGTGTCACTCTTCACATAGTGGCACTCTTCATATTGTGTCACTCTTCATATTGTGTCACTCTTCACATTGTGACACTCTTCACATTGTGACACTTTTCATATTGTGTCACTCTTCATATTGTGTCACTCTTTACATTGTAACACTCTTCACATTGTGACACTCTTCACATTGTGTCACTCTTCACATTGTGACACTCTTCACATTGTGACACTCTTCACATTGTGACACTCTTCATATTGTGTCACTCTTCACATTGTGACACTCTTCACATTGTGACACTTTTCATATTGTGTCACTCTTCATATTGTGTCACTCTTCACATTGTGACACTCTTCACATTGTGACACTCTTCACTTTGTGACACTCTTCACATTGTGTCACTCTTCACATTGTGACACTCTTCACATAGTGACACTTCACAATGTGACACTTCACTTCATTGTGACACTCTTCATATAGTGCCTCTCTTCATATTGTGTCACTCTTCACATTGTGTCACTCTTCATATTGTGTCACTTTTCATATTGTGTCACTCTTCACATTGTGACACTCTTCACATTGTGACACTTTTCATATTGTGTCACTCTTCGTATTGTGTCACTCTTCACATAGTGACACTCTTCATATTGTGTCACTCTTCATATTGCGACACTTCACATTGTGTCACTTTTCATATTGTGTCACTCTTCATATTGTGACACTCTTTACATTGTGACACTCTTCACATTGTGACACTTTTCACATTGTGACACTTCACCTTATGACACTTCATCTTGTGACACTTCACATTGTGACACTCTTCACTTTGTGACACTCTTCACATTGTGATACTCTTCACATTGTGTCACTATTCACATTGTGACACTCTTCACATTGTGTCACTCTTCACATTGTGATATTCTTCACATTGTGTCACTATTCACATTGTGTCACTCTTCACATTGTGTCACTATTCACATTGTGTCACTCTTCACATTGTGTCACTCTTCACATTGTGTCACTATTCACATTGTGTCACTCTTCACATTGTGACGCTCTTCACATAGTGACACTTCACATTGTGACACTTCACCTTATGACACTTCATCTTGTGACACTTGACATTTTGACACTCTTCACATTGTGTCACTCTTCACATTGTGTCACTCTTCACATTGTGGCACTCTCTGTGGATGTTGTGTGCGGAAGCCTGGCTGACTGTTAATTAGAGTCAGGTTTGGCACTTGTGTGGGAGCCTCCCATAGACTCTATCACATAAATAGTGAGCAGTTCCTTCACTCTTGGCTGTCAAAACAGGTACACTGTATACTGTGCACTTACTATTCTTTTGTCCCTGATGATGTCTGGTACCTGCTCCGTTACCAGGCAGAATGCTCCAGCGTACCTCTTCAGAGAATGAAGCGTAGACCAACACGTAGGTGCTTGAACGGAATGTGGCAAAGGACACTTTGACCAACTCTGGGACTAACTTTCACTCAGGTCTATACTAAGACTACTGTACCTCAGTTAATGATGCCTCTACTTACCTTGTAAAATACGGTGGCCTGCAATCTGCATGATTAACAAGGTGGGGAACTAGGTACGTGGTACTTGAGGAAGCAGTACACGACGCACATTAACTTCTGTCCTTTTAAATGATGAGCTGTCATTATTGCTGGATGTCACCATTCATTATAGTTGACACTCCCTCAGCTTAACACAGGCGCCAGCAATCCCCACAACATCAGTCCACTTTCCCGAGTGTGGACTCTGGCTTATTTCCAGAAAGTCCACTGAAAACGCTTAATGAGTCTCGGTTTTCTCTCACGCCGTCACTGAATACATGTTGGAGCACACGACAAATTAAAGGCCGGGGAATATGTTAACCTGGATCTCAGGTGCACTTACTGCAGACTTCAAACTTGAGACTGCCACGCATTCCTAATTCCGCCCTGTACAAGTGTGCCTGGGGCTCTGTTGACAATACTGGCAATAAAGAGAGCTAATTAAGTGTTCTTATCATGGGAGAATATAAGTTTTTATGGCATCCATAAACTCAAGGTTCTGAGATCTGGTGAGAGATAATGACATGTCTAATACTACAAGTGTCTTGGCTAGACCAACTGAGTTATTTAAGGTGCAAACATGACAGTCTACGTCATCTCAAGAAGTGAAAGAAGACGTTAACCTCCCTCCTCTCTCTCCCAGTCACCTGTGTGACCCCTGGGTCACTTAGGTCATACAGGGGGAGAGGGTATTTAGCCGCTGGAATAAATTCCACCACACTCTTCAACACTGTGGCACTCTCCAACACTGTAGCACTCTCCAACACTGTGGCACCCTGCCAAACACTGTGGCACTCTGCCCAACACTGTGGCACTCTCCAACAATGTGGCACTCTCCAACAATGTGGCAATCTGTCCAACACTGAGGCACTCTCCAACATTGTGACACTCCAACACTGTGACACTCTCCAACACTGTGACACTCTCCAACACTGTGACACTCTCCAACACTGTGACACTCTCCAACACTGTAGCACTCTCCAACACAGTGACACTCTCCAACACTGTGACACTCTTCAACACTGTAATTCTCTCCAACACTGTGCCACTCTCCAACACTGTAACAATCCTATACCTATGATGACATACGTTAAGAAACCATTCTGTGTGATGATGTATGGAAATAAATAGATTCTGTGTGACAGAGTATAACAGGACAACCAGTCTATGCTATGAAGCATGACATGAAAACCATCCTATGTGACAGTGTGGCAGTCTATGCTATGAAGCATGACATGAAAACCATCCTATGTGACAGTGTGTCAGTCTATGCTATGAAGCATGACATGAAAACCATCCTATGTGACAGTGTGTGTCAGGAAACCATTTAGTGTTAAGTACAAAAGGGTAACATTACCATAACATAGTATGGCAGGAAAACCATTTTGCGTGATACATTGCCAGAACTTCTGTAGAAAAAAACAAAACTAATTTTGCCAGTTGTAAATAACTTATGGACTGTAACTTGCCTAACTGCAACTCTAACGTGCTAAATATTGAATATTGTAAATAACTCAACTCATTACCATTGCTTCTGAATCAGTAAATATGCTTAGCTAACGTAAATGTTGGGGCCTAGTCCCAGGACCCATTATGTGCCTTTGTGATGTTGATTTACAGTTCCAGGACCCATTATGTGCCTTTGTGATGTTGATTTACAGTTCCAGGACCCATTATGTGCCTCTGTAATGTTGATTCACAGTTCCAGGACACATTATATGCCTGTGTGTTGTTGAGGTACAGTTCCAGGACACATTATGTGCCTGTGTGATGTTGAAGTACAGTTGCAGGACCCATTATGTGCCTCTGTAATGTTGATTCACAGTCCCAGGACACATTGTGCCTGTGTGATGTTGAGGTATAGTTCCAGGACCAATTATGTGCCTGTGTGATGTTGAGGTACAGTTCCAGGACCCATTATGTGCCTCCGTAATGTTGAGGTGCAGTCCCAGGGCCCATTATTTCTCTCTGTAATGTTGAGGTACAGTTCTAGGTCTCATTACGTGTCTCTGTAATGTTAACGTACATTCCCAGTGTAGACAGCCTGACTGTCTGCATAGACAGCCCTTGCTGTCTGCCAGCTGAGTTCATATTTCGTGCCATGCTAGTTCCCATAGTTTCTGCCAGAGGGCAAGCCTGTAGGCATACCCATGTGAGTTTGCCTCACCCCTGCCTCTCTCTCACTTGGCGCCCAAACTTCAGTCAGTCAACAGGCCTAACTCGTCTCCCTCTCGTAAGGCGCATGGCCCTGGGCCATGGCCACAGACACGCAGCCTGTGAATTCGCACCTTTATACAAATAAAGTAAGAAGCTTCCGAAGCCTTATCATTGCATTCCCGCTACCAAGAACTCCAAAAAACATATCGTTATACCAGGACCCATTATGTGCCTCTAATCTTTTGGCGACCGTCCGCAGGCTAGGTATGCGGTGAGTGGCCTGGTCACGGTGGCCCCGTGGCTTGGTGGCAAAAGCTCTCGTTTCACACGGTGAGGGTCCAGGTTCGATTCCCGGCGAAGGTTGAAACACTGGGCGTGTTTCCTTACACCCGTTGTCTATGTTCACCCATCAGAATAAAATGGGTACCTGGGTGTTAGTCGACTGGTGTGGGTCGCATCCTGAGACAAAATTGACCTAATTTGCCCGAAATACTTTGCATAACAAGGGGTTTTCTATATAATAGTATGTCATTGATGTCAGCTAGGCCTGTATACCTTGTACATGTACTTGTAGAAATAAAGATATTATTATTATTATTATTATTATTATTATTATTATTATTATTATTATTATAGTAAATCCTAGGTAGTAGATTGGTAGACAGCAACCGCCCAGGGAGGTACTACCGTCCTGCCAAGTGAGTGTAAAACGAAAGCTTGTAATTGTTTTACATGATGGTAGGATTGCTGGTGTCTTTTCTGTGTCATAAACATGCAGATTTCAGGTACGTCTTGCTACTTCTACTTACACTTAGGTCACACTACACATTCATGTACAAGCATATATATACACACCCCTCAGGGTTTTCTTCTATTTTCTTACTAGTTCTTGTTCTTGTTTATTTCCTCTTGTCTGCATGGGTAAGTGGAACAGAATTCTTCCTCCGTAAGCCATACGTGTCGTAAGAGGCGACTAAAATGCCGGGAGCAAGGGACTAGTAACCCCTTTTCCTGTATAAATTACTAAATTTAAAAAGAGAAACCATCGTTTTTCTTTTTGGGCCACCCTGCCTGGGTGGGATACGGAGTTGAAAGATTATAGTAACTCTATCAGCCTACTCGTAACTACCAATCCTGTGGGCGGTAGTCGAAAGATTAAAGAGGCTCAGAGTTGGTCCAGGCAACAATAGCAATGAAGTATTACAAAGCTTGATATGATCCGAAATACACAACTAAATGACACTCATCTCTGTACAGACATTCTATCATGTTGAAAAAATTAATAAATAAATATGTGTACAATCAGAGAGAGGTATGCTTTGTATCCCACAACTCCAGCCAGCAGAGTTATGCTTTGTATTCCACAACTCCAGCCAGCAGAGGTATGCTTTGTATCCCACAACTCCAGCCAGCAGAGTTATGCTTTGTATCCCATAACTCCAGCAGCAGTACCTCAGTGCACTTACAAGGTCTAGTGGCTCTTCGTTAAAACTCTTGAAAGGCGGAGGAGCTGCAGTTCATCTCCTTCAAGAGACGTAGGAATGTTAACACAGCATCTGTAGTTGGTCAAAGAGCTGGAAATCAGCATTTTCAATAAGTCCAGAAGCTTTAACAGCCACTGAAGAAGTATAGCAAATGTAGCTTATGACTCGCGAGAGGCCCTTCTCAAAGTATTATAAATACATCCTCTGCAGTTACTGAGAGAAGCAGAAGCTGTAGCTTAATATTATCAAGAAGGCCTAGTCAAGGACTGTGCGCAGAGGCGTTGACCCCCGGAACACCCTCCAGGTAGACTCCAGGTAGACTCCAGGTAGGCAAGAAGCTGAAACACATCCTAGTCAAACACCGTGAAAACTTCAGATTAACTAGATGAAATACTATGGAAATATACTCAAGTTTTTAATAATCCCAGGAGCAGAAGCTCAACACACACTCAAGAGGCACAAGAGCTGGAAGTCAACTTAGTCAAACACCGAGCAGCAAATTTGAGAGGAATCAGAGAGAACATTGTGAAGATATGATCAAAAAGCTCGGACAAGATAGTGTAAAGTTGGTATTTATTCGGTATTTAATCCCTACACAATATTTATATTACTTCTTGAAAAAAAAATTCCATGTGTTTCCGTCACTGCAAACTCCAAGAAAAAGTAACCCCAAATCTTTAAATGGGCCACAGAAAACAATATGAAGATCAATGAAGACAAATTTCAATTACTCCGATATGCAAAACATCGATCCCCCTGCTAATCGCAGTGTTGTTATTGATATGTATATATATATATATATATATATATATATATATATATATATATATATATATATATATATATATATATATATATATATATATATATATATATATATATATATATATATATATATATATATATATATATTATTGTAACCACGAACGAGTGGTATTGAATCATTAACAACACTGCGGAGCGAAAAGCACATGACGCTCTAACCCACAGGACCACGCAATCCTACAAAGACTCAAGCATCCATCAGAGCTAGATGTTTTACCTTGATCTGAGGACATTCGGTGGTGTAGGTGCCTCTGAGCTAATTTCATTCTACTCCCCGTTTGATGTACTAGCCTCCACGAGCAGTATTTCATATTATTGTAACCACGAACGAGTGGTACTAGCCTCCACGATCAAGGTAAAACATCTAGCTCTGCTGAATGCTTGATTCTTGAAGGATTGTGTGGTCCTGTGGGTTAGAGCTTCATGTGGTGTTCGTTCACCATGAGGCGGGCCAAAATGACGGGTTCAAATCCTCGGCTAGTCGCAGTGTTGTTATTGATATATTTATATATATATTTTTTCAACAAGTCGGCCGTCTCCCACCGAGGCAGGGTGACCCCAAAATAAAGAAAATCCCCAAAAAGAAAATACTTTCATCATCATTCAACACTTTCACCACACTCATACATAATCACTGTCTTTGCAGAGGCGCTCAGATACGACAGCCGAGAATAGTCCCTCCCAGCTGTCACTATCCCAGACCCCTCCTTTAAAGTGCAGGCATTGTACTTCCCATTTCCAGGACTCAAGTCCAACTAAATCAATTAACTGGTTTCCCTGAATCCCTTCACAAAATGTTACCCTGCTCACACTCCAACAGATCGTCATGTCCCAAAAACCATTCGTCTCCATTCACTCCTATCTAACACGCTCACACATGCTTGCTGGAAGTCCAAGCCCCTCGCCCACAATACCTCCTTTACCCCCTCCCTCCAACCTTTTCTAGGACGACCCCTACCCCGCCTTCCTTCCCCTACAGATTTATACGCTCTCCAAGTCATTCTACTTTGATCCATTCTCTCTAAATGACCAAACCACCTCAACAACCCCTCTTCAGCCCTCTGACCAATACTTTTAGTAACTCAACACCTTCTCCTAATTTCCACATTCCGAATTTTCTGCATAATATTTACACCACACATTGCCCTTAAACAGGACATCTCCACTGCCTCCAGCCTCCTCCTCGCTGCAGCATTTGCAACCCATGCTTCACACCCATATAAGAGTGTTGGTACCACAATACTTTCGTACATTCCCTTCTTTGCCTCCATGGATAACGTTTTTTGTCTCCACAGATACCTCAACGCACCACTCACCTTTTTTCCTTCATCAATTCTATGGTTAACCTCATCCTTCATAAAACCATCCGCTGACACGTCAACTCCCAAATATCTGAAAACATTTACTTCTTCCATAATCCCTCTCTCCAATGTGATATCCAATTTTTCTTTATTTAAATCGTTTGATACCCTCATCACCTTACTCTTATCTATGTTCACTTTCAACTTTCTACCTTTACACACTCTCCCAAACTCGTCCACTAACCTTTGCAACTTTTCTTTAGAATCTCCCATAAGCACAGTATCATCAGCAAAAAGTAACTGTGTCAACTCCCATTTTGCATTTAATTCCCCAAAATTTAATCCCACCTCTCTCCCCAACACCCTAGCATTTACTTCTTTTACAACCCCATCTATAAATATATTAAACAACCATGGTGACATTACACATCCCTGTCTAAGACCTACTTTTACCGGGAAGTAATCTCCCTCTCTCCTACACACCCTAACCTGAGCCTCACTATCCTCATAAAAACTCTTTACAGCCTTTAGTAACTTACTACCTATTCCATACACTTGCAACATTTGCCACATTGCTCCCCTATCCACTCTATCATATGCTTTTTCTAAATCCATAAATGCAATGAAAACTTCTCTACCTTTATCTAAATACTGTTCACATATATGCTTCACTGTAAACACTTGATCTACACATCCCTACCCACTCTAAAGCCTCCTTGCTCATCTGCAATCCTACTTTCTGTTTTACCTCTAATTCTTTCAATAATAACCCTGCCATACACTTTACCTGGTATACTCAGTAAACTTTTTCCCCCTATAATTCTTACAATCTCTTTTATCCCCTTCCCTTTATATAAAGGAACTATACATGCTCTCTGCCAATCCTAGGTACCTTCCCTCTTTCATACATTTATTAAACAAAAATACCAAACACTCCAGCACTATATCCCCCTGCTTTTAACATTTCTGTCATGATCCCGTCAGTTCCAGCTGCTTTACCCCCTTTCATTCTACGTAATGCCTCACGCACCTCCCCCACACTCACATCCTGCTCTTCTTCACTCCTAAACGATGTTGTACCTCCCTGGCCAGTACATGAAATTACAGCCTCCTTTTTCATCGACATTTAAAAGTTCCTCAAAATATTCCCGCCATCTACCCAATACCTCCAGCTCCCCATCTACTAACTCCCCTACTCTGTTTTTAACTGACAAATCCATTCGTTCCCTTGGCTTTCTTACCTTGTTTATCTCACTCCAAAATTTTTTCTTGTTTTCAGCAAAATGTCTTGACAGAGCCTCTCCCATTCTTTCATCCGCTCTTCTTTTGCACTCTCTCACCACTCTCTTCACCTTTCTTTTACTCTCCATATACTCTGCTCTTCTATTAACACTTCTGTTTTGTAAAAACCTCTCATAAGCTACCTTTTTCTCTTTTATCACACCCTTTACTTCTTCATTCCACCACTCACTCCTCTTTCCTCCTGCACCTACCCTCCTATAGCCACAAACTTCTGCCCCACATTCTAATACTGCATTTTTAAAACTATCCCAACTCTCTTCAACCCCCCCACTACTCATACTTGCACTAGCCCACCTTTCTGCCAATAGTTGCTTATATCTCACCCTAACTTCCTCCTCCCTTAGTTTATACACTTTTACCTCTCTTACTTGCTGTTGCCATTTTCTTTTTGTCCCATCTACCTTTTACTCTAACTGTAGCTACAACCAAATTATGATCCGATATATCCGTTGCCCCTCTATAAACATGTACATCCTGAAGCCTACTCATCAACCTTTTATCCACCAATACATAATCCAACAAACTACTTTCCTTACGTGCTATATCATACCTTGTATATTTATTTATCCTCTTTTCATAAAATATGTATTACTTATTACCAAACCTCTTTCTACACATAGCTCAATTAATGGTTCCCCATTTACATTTACCCTGGCACCCCAAATTTACCTACTACTCCATATATATATATATATATTTATATATATATATATATATATATATATATATATATATATATATATATATATATATATATATATATATATATATATATATATATATATATATATATATATATATATACGTATATATATATGTCGTGCCGATTAGGTAAAACTGGTCAATTAGCAAGAACTCATCTAAAATTATGTCCTTTCTAAAATTTTATCTTATACGTTTAAAGATATATTTTTTCATTTATGTTAATGTAAAATTTATAATTTTGTACCAAGAGAAACTTTGAAAACCTACCTAACCTTATTACAACAAGCGCAATTTAATTTAGCCTAACCCAACTAAATATATTTTAGATACGTTAACATTAATTTAATAATAAACAAACTCAATGAAATATATTTTTTCGTTGTGTTCAGAATGATTTTGGCGAAGTTATTGCATACACAAATTTTCACTTGTCTTATATGGCAAGGTGAGCGTTGCTATTTAAGCCAAAATCTAAGTTTTACCTAATCGGCAAAGACATATATATATATATATATATATATATATATATATATATATATATATATATATATATATATATATATATATATATATATATATATATATATATATATATATATGTCATGCCGAATAGGTAATTCTGGTCAGTTAGCAAGAACTCATTTAAAATTAAGTCCCTTGTAAAATTTTTCTTTACGTTTAAAGATATATATATATATATATTTCATTTATGTTAATGTAAAAATTAATAATTGTGTACCTAAAGAACCTTACAAAACTTACCTAACCTTATTATAACAAGCATAATTTAATTTAGCCTAATCCAACTAAATATATTTTAGATAAGTTAACAATAATTTAATAATAAACAAACAATAATAAACAACAGAATGATTTTTCCGAAATTATTGCATACACAAATTTTTGCTTGCCTTTTTCGGCAAGAAGTGCCAAAAATCGCAAGTTTTACCTATTCGGCACGATATATCTATAATCTCTTTCCTTCTCTCTCTCTCTCTATGTATATATGTATATATATATAAATATATATAAATATATATAAATATATATATATATATATATATATATATATATATTATATATATATATATATATATATATATATATATATATATATATATATATATATATATATATATATATATATATATATATATAGGTTAGGTGTGTAGGAGAGAGGGCGATTACTTCCCGGTAAAGTAGGTCTTAGACAGGGATGTGTACTGTCACCATGGTTGTTTAATATATTTATAGAAGGGGTTGTAAAATAAGTAAATGCTAGGGTGTTGGGGAGAGGGGTGGGATTAAATTATGGGAGATTCTAAAGAAAAGTTGCAAAGGTTAATGGACGAGTTTGGGAGGGTGTGTAAATGTAGAAAGTTAAAAGTGAACATAGATGAGAGTAAGGTGATGAGGGTATCAAACGATTTAAATAAAGAAAAATTGGATATCACATTGGAGAGAGGGATTATGGAAGAAGTAAATGTTTTCAGATATTTGGGAGTTGACTGTCAGCGGATGGGTTTATGAAGGATGAGGTTAACCATAGAACTGATGAAGGAAAAAGGTGAGTGGTGCGTTGAGGTATCTGTGGAGACAAAAAACGTTATCCATGGAGGCAAAGAAGGGAATGTACGAAAGTATAGTGGTACCAACACTCTTATATGGGTGTAAAGCATGGGTTGCAAATGCTGCAGCGAGGAGGAGGCTGGAGGCAGTGGAGATGTCCTGTCTAAGGGCAATGTGTGGTGTAAATATTATGCAGAAAATTCAGAATGTGGAAATTAGGAGAAGGTGTGGAGTTACTAAAAGTATTGGTCAGAGGGCTGAAGAGGGGTTGTTGAGGTGGTTTGGTCATTTAGAGAGAATGGATCAAAGTAGAATGATTTGGGAGAGCGTATAAATCTGTAGGGGAAGGAAGGCGTGGTAGGGTCGTCCTAGAAAAGGTTGGAGGAAGGGTAAAGGAGGTATTGTGGGCGAGGGGCTTGAACTTCCAGCAAGCATGTGTGAGCGTGTTAGATAGGAGTGAATGGAGACGAATGGTTTTTGGGACATGACGATCTGTTGGAGTGTGAGCAGGTTAACATGTTGTGAAGGGATTCAGGGAAACCAGTTAATTGATTTAATTGGACTTGAGTCCTGGAAATGGGAAGTACAATGCCTGCACTTTAAAGGAGGGGTCTGGGATAGTGACAGCTGGGAGGGACAATTCTCAGCTGTCGTATCTGAGCTCCTCTGCAAAGACAGTGATTATGTATGAGTGTGGTGAAAGTGTTGAATGATGATGAAAGTATTTTCTTTTGGGGATTTTCTTTCTTTTGGGTCACCCTGCCTCGGTGGGAGACGGCCGACTTGTTGAAATATATATATATATATATATATATATATATATATATATATATATATATATATATATATATATATATATATATATATATATATATAAGTTATATATTATTTTTGTTAACACATCGGCAGTTTCCCACCGAGGCAGGGTGACCGAGAAAGAAGAGACACCACTTTCATCATAATTCACTCCATCACTGTCTTGCCAGATGCGTGCCTACTCTGCAGTTCAAAAACTGCAACATTAACACCTCTCCTTCAGAGTGCAGGCACTGTACTTCCCACCTCCACGACTCAAGTCCGGGTAATCCGTTTACCTGAATCCCTTCGTAAATGTTACATTAGTCACACTCCAACAGTACATCAATTCATAAAAAATATTTGCATTCACTCTCTCTTATCTAACACGCGCACGCATGCTTGCTGGAAGTCCAAGCCCCTCGCACGCAAAACCTTCTTTACTCTCTCTCTCTCCAACATTTCCTAGGATGACCCCTACCCCGCCTTCCTTTCACTACAGATTTATACGCCCTTTCTAAATGTCTGAACCACCTCAACAACCCCTCCTCATCCTTCTGGATAATACTTTTGACAAACCCACACCTCCTTCTAATCTCCAAGTTACGGATTCTCTGCATAATATTCGCATCGCTCA
This sequence comes from Cherax destructor, assembly GCA_009830355.1. NCBI lineage: Eukaryota > Metazoa > Arthropoda > Malacostraca > Decapoda > Parastacidae > Cherax > Cherax destructor. The sequence continues at coordinate 21,203 of WNWK01001541.1, read as the reverse complement.
TTGCCCTCAGACACGACATCTCTACTGCCTCCACCTTTCTGGAGCTGAACTCTTCTCCAGGCTGAGGGACTGACCACCTCAAATTCTTTTTCTCCAAGGTTGAAGGACTGATTATATCATCTTTATTTCATTTCTACTGTTCCCTTTGTATTTGACTGAAGAAATCTACTGTGTAGGCGAAACGTTTCATCTACAAAGATACCCGGCTGTTGCACATGTGTCTTAATCTTCAGCTTTTCGTATCTTTTTTTAAATCTGTCTCTTAATTTGAACATATTGGTTCATGAAGCGACTGTCTGCTCTGCTGCGTCGCCTTTATCTCTGCGTTGGTTGTTCTTGTGTCTGCTTCTGTAGTTTTTAGAAAACTGTCGTGACCTGGATCACACTTGACAGGTGTTCTCTAAGTCGCTAAGTATCTCAGATTTGTTGATTATTGTTATAATCATTACTAAGCGCTAAACCCTCAAGGGTCATACAGCGCTGTCAGATTTGTTCAGTAATTTCCCTATATTCAGTGAGGAAGAAGTTGAGTGATTTAAGTCTTTCTTTGAACGGGTTGTTTCTTAAAACATGATGTAAGTTTTATTGCTCTTCATTTTTCTCTCAAGTTTATCATCACCTTTTATATAATTACGGGGTCAAACTGGACAGTATATTGCAGGTGGGGTTAAAGAGGCGCACTCTATTATTTTATTTTTGTTTCTGCGGATTTATCTTACAAATTTCTTCCTGTGACGAAAAAAAAACAACCTGTTGGCTTTTGCTGTTTCCAGCCAGACACTGTTTTGTTTATGTGAGTTTCAATATAAGTTATAATTAAATTAAACTTATGCCATACTTGTACTGCATATTATTTTATCCACTATCCATTACCTTTCACTTACTCAAGTTTAATTTTTTACATTACTTTTCTGACCACTTGGATATCATGTCCATGTCTCTCCGAATACATAGGCGGTCATGGATACTGCAATTTAGTGTCTCCAATTTAGTGTCATCCGCGAACTTCAAAATGTTGGATGGAAACTCCACATTTAGGTTAGGTTAAAACAAGTGTGGACCAGGAGGAGGAGGAGGTGTTGATTCGCCGGGAATTCTCCCGGCCCGGGTCATTACCAGATGCCGACCCGGCTCCGGCTCCCTGTCGTGGGAGTATCAGAGACCTATGTCTTCCATGGGAGGAGGTACAAGTACTCCCTCATCGGCGGGACCAACTGTCCCGAGGCCTAGCCACATTCCCCACCAGCACGAGGCTGGTAGGAAGAAGCTAGGCCCGTCTGGTCTGCCATCTTCCCCGCCCCAAGGACGCTGACGGGAAGGACAGGCTTGCGAGCCGCAGATAGTAGCAAGCTCCAGCCTTGGCACCTACCCTGCCCTAGAAGGGCTGGGCATGGTGATCCTATGGACCAGGGATTGACTCACAGGAACACCTCTTGTTACGTTTGATCATTCAGTCGCTTCGCTATTTCAAACTAGTCTCCGCTTACTGTTAGTGAAATAATCACTAATTCAGTCCTGGAAATAGTCCCCAATGTCATGAAACATAGCAACTAAGAGGCGGGGCCAGGAGCTATGAATCGACTCCTGCAGACACCGCTGAGAACAAACATATTTCAATCGTGCCTAATGGAGTTTATAGCATTTTATGGATGGCAGTGAATCACTTATAATTAAGGTGCTACGATTAGACACATGAACATATTTGAATGCAAGAAATAACGCGAATAATTCAACATGAATGATGGTAGACAAATTATTAATGGGAATGTTGGGTACATAGAGTTCCAATGTACGAACGGTCCTCAAACCTTGCGTGTAGATTCATGTATTACGCCTTTAATTTCTTTGACTTATTGTTGAGTATTAGCCTTCTTCTACACCCGTATATATATATATATATATATATATATATATATATATATATATATATATATATATATATATATATATATATATATATATATATATATATATAGTTATGTTAAGATAAGATTTTGTTGAGATTTTTAACCCCGGAGAGTTAGTCACCCAGGATAAACCAGGAAAGTCAGTGTGTCTCTTATTTTAATTGGGGTCCTTAAATCTTGTCCCCAAGGATGCGACCCACAACAGTCGACTAGCACCCAGGTACCTACTTGATTACTAGGTGAACAGGACAGCATGTGTAAAGAAACACGCTTAATGTTTCCACCCTTACCAGGATCTAACCACGGACACGCTGTGTGTGAGGCGAGAGTGCTGTCTACCAGGCCACGGGACACCGTGGCTCTGGGATTTCCACTGATTTACTTCATGCACAAATTTTCACTGTGCGATATATGAATGGGTATTCTTTCGGGTGTGAGTTGGACCTGCCTAACATGGACCAACAGGCCTAGTATAAATTAGACACATATGCAACACTTGGGTATCTTTATTGAGGAAACGTTTCGCCACACAGTGGCTTCATCAGTCCAATACAAAGTAGAAAGGTGTAAGGAGAGGAGGAGTTTGAGGTTATCAGTCCTCGGCCTGGAGTCGATGTGTTCAGTCCATCAATCTTGTTAGAAGTGTAGCACAAAGCCGTAGAGGTGGCTTATATGCTGTAATCAGGTGAGATGAAGCAGGAGGAGGCAGGTCATAGTGGTATCAACCACTAGTCGAAGTAAGTCCTTGTCCAAAGGTTTGGACAAATGTTGAAGAATCCCTATGTATCAAGATCCCAAGAAGTTGCTGTGTCAGACAGGATGTAGATGAATGGTTCAGAGAACCGACAAGTTGTTAAATTAGACACATATGCAACCTTGGTTATCTTTATGAGAACGTTTCGCCACACAGTAGCTTCATCGTCAATACAAAGTAGAAGGTGTAAGGAGAGGAGGTTTGAGGTTATCAGTCTTGGCCTGGTCGATTGTTCAGTCCATCAATCTTGTTAGAAGATTGATGGACTCTATCGAGGACGAACTAACTCCCCTCTCCACCTTCACTTGTATTGACTGTAACACGTTAAATTTCTCAATAAAGTACCCAGTGTTCATGTGCGATTAGATGGTATCTTCGTGAGTTACTCTAACATACCAACAGGCCTAGTATAGACTACTTTCATACTTGTGTTCCTAAATGCTTAGCTATTTTATATAATGATATTAACTTATTTATCATCAGTTCTGTAATGTAACATAATCTCAAGTTTAAGGACACTTTATGATAATAATAAGTTTAATCTTAGATTCTGTAATATAAGAATGTTGTAGTTAGCTAAAAATTTGTTTCATGGACAACTGTACTATGAGTAATGACAAAGGTCTAGAATATAGAATGTATCAATGTCACAGAAGGTAATCTTTGAATTTCCCTAAACGTTTCGCCTACACAGTAGGCTTCTTCAGTCGAGTACAGGCAATAAAGTTGTCGAAGTTGTCCGCTGTACCAAGATCAACTTGTCGGTATTATATATCATTGTTATAGTCACACTGAGACACTGCTTCAGAGCGGTACCTAGGTACAGAGGACACTGTGAGACACTGCATTACCGCGGTATCTTGGTACAGAGGACACTGAGACACTGCATTACCGCGGTATCTTGGTACAGAGGTCACTGCATCACAGCGGTACTTTGGTACAGAGGACACTGAGACACTGCATCACAGCGGTATCTTGGTACAGAGGACACTGTGAGACACTGCATCACAGTGGTACCTTGTACAGAGGACACTGAGACACTGCATCACAGCGGTATCTTGGTACAGAGGACATCGTCGACAACTTTAGTGCCTGATTATTAGTTACTAGTTACAAAGCTTCGAGTTCACTGGGACCTACCCAGTAGGCTTGCTACAGTACCTCTCAGTTCTATAGTGGACCTCGCTTCTTCTGTCGTCTACAAGATTTTCTATGCCTGCTTGTCTCATTCTGATGCTTCAGCTTCACATTCTTCCAGACTATTTAGCAGATTTCCTCTTCAGGCTGAGGGAGTGACAGCCTCATAACTGCTCCTTCTAGGGTGATGAACTGATCGTCTTTACATCTGTACTGCTATCTCCTCTGTATTCGACTGAAGAAGTTTAGTGTCTTGCCATGTGTCTTGCTTATCCAGTAACTCTAGCCACTGTATATTTCTAATGTTTTTTTTTTTTTTTAGATTACCACTTTTCATCTATGCATGATTCGAAAAGATATATTTTCGACCAACTCTGCCTAAATACCAAAATATGTACAGACGATAGGCTACATATCACTGCATAAAAGCCTCATTCTTGTCTTCAGTTGTAATCTTAACCTTTGATCTGAATTATGTGCTATTTGTTCCCTCTCTCTAGTACCTTAAGTAAGTAGCTAGGTACTGAACAACTACTCATGTGTTGTGAGTTCATGTACCTCACACCCGCCTGTAGTACACTCCCCCTGCCAACCCCGAATTCCTCTTGAGTTTTTTGTACGTCGTTATCATATCATCTGTCTTCCTTCTGTCCTCCAGTGTCTTCAGGTTTAGCTCTTCCTCAGATGATACAAAAATGTATACCTCTCTCGTCGGCTGGATAATTTGGTGATGTTTGTAATGTGACATATTGCCAGTGATCTGGAACGAACTGTGGATATTATTTGTGGCATGGAAATAATTGTTAAGAATATATACACCGCAAGGTGTGTGTGTGTGTGTCTCAGTGTATATACTTTAAGCTTTATTTTATGGATTAAAGTATTCTTACTGGTAGTGAATAGGTAACATAGAGCCCTTGTTGTTTATAATGTATATCAATGACCTTGATGAGGGAATTACTAGTGATATGAGCAAATTCGCCGATGACACGAAGATAGGTAGGATAATTGATTCAAACGTAGATGTTATGGAAATTCAGGAGAATTTAGACAAACTCAATTCCTGGTCAGAAAAGTGGCAGATGCAGTTCAATGTAAATAAATGCAAGGTTCTGAATCTCTGGAGTGTCCATAACCCTAGCACTTATAAGTTAAATAACGTAGAACTTAGCCATACAGATTGCGAAAAGGACTTGGGTTTCATGGTAAGCAGCAACCTTAAACCAAGACAGCAATGCCTAAGTGTACGTAATAAGGCAAACAGATTACTGGGATTTATATCAAGAAGTGTAAGTAACAGAAGTCCAGCGGTTATATTACAGCTTTATACATCATTAGTAAGGCCTCACCTAGATTACGCAGCTCAGTTCTGGTCTCCATATTACAGACTGGATATAAATTTGTTAGAAAATATTCAGCGTAGAATTACTAAATTAATACATAGCATTAGAAATCTTCTGTATGAAGAAAGATTGAAGACCCTTAAATTACATTCACTTGTAAGACGAAGAATGAGGGGAGACATGATCGAGGTATACAAGTGGAAAATGGGTATTAACAAAGGGGATATAAATAAGGTCTTGAGGATATCTCTCCAAGAGAGAACCCGCAATAATGGACTCAAATTAGATAAGTTTACATTTAGAAAGGATATAGGAAAGTATTGGTTTGGAAATAGGGTAGTTGATGAGTGGAACAGTCTGCCTAGTAGGGTTATTAAAGCTAGGTAGGACCTTGGATAATTTCAAATTTAGGTTGGATAAATACATGAGTGAGAGGGGTTGGATTTGAGTGGGACTTGCACGAGTAAATAGAATTATCAAAGCATTGAAAATTAGGTTGAACAAATATTCTCTTAGTGGGATGAATTGTGAAGGACCTGCCTAGTATGGGCCAACAGGCCTGCTGCAGTGTTCCTCCTTTCTTATGTTCTTATGTTCTTAATAATCCTTTGAGTAATCGATAGAATTTAAGCCCCATTAACCAACGAACCAACTAACAGACTTTACATTATTTTAATTGCACTCTGATGATCTCTGTTATGCGACAACGAATAAAAATCATCACAGCAGCAAATTGGCAATGATAACAATATATTGGAAATGACGTGAAAAACATTTTATTTATAAAGCGTTGAATAACCAAACAGTTTTAATGGTGTTAAATTTCACAAAATAATTAAAGACAATTATGCATGATGAATATATTCTGTAATACGGTTCTGTCATCATGCAATATATTTATACTGTTCTATCATCATACAATATATTAAACAAAACTAAATTCACATTACCAATGGTCATTTTACGATATTTAAAAAAGAATAGATTATACTGTAAAATGTATAGGTATGGAATACAACGCGAACAAGAGATACAAGATGCTGAACACCCACAGGGGAAGTTGAATCATAGAACAAGTCCTTTCGTGTTACAACATTGCAAGCTTCTGAAGATGTATTGATTGCAACACGAAAGGCCAAGAGCTATCATTTAACTCCCCCTATGGTTGTTTTGCATGTATAGGTATGAATGTATGAAATGTAGAGGTATGAATCAATTACTTAGTAGTTTGTCCATGAGAAACACTGGCCATACTGCGAGAATTAAGAAACCACGTAACGGGTGAGGCTTGAACCCATAGGTTTGAACCCATGGATTCGAACCCAGCCCCTTCCTTGATTTGTTTACAATCGTAGGAGGCTGGTGGTTTCCACGTGAGACCCCAGAGCTGCAAGTTGAACTCGCAGCTAGTGTAGTGAAACCCTGTAACTGGAATGGTACGTGAACCCCGACAGATCGGAACAAATATGACACTTTAATATTAGCACACTGGCTTGTGAGTTGTTCTGTGACTTGATACACTTATAATTGACAACTTTTTGCTTGGTTTATAAGATCTGGCATTTCAGTAGATTCGACATGAAGTACGAAGATTATATACCATGACCAAGTGCATGAAACGGAAATGTAGATAACTAATCCATTATGTTGTGTCTCCGTTCTCAGAATGTCTGTTAGGTGATGGGGTGAAGGTTTTTGCTACGTGTTTTTAAGTTACCTTGATCTAGAGACATTGTGTTGGCAGTGCTGACTAGAGTGCATTCTAGGTATTTTTTTTATTTTTTTGTCTCCTTATGCAGATTTTTTTCCCCACTGTATGGTAGTGTGTGAGCAATTATTTATGTCGTAGTAGTAGTAGTATCAGTAGTAGTAGCAGTAGTAGTAGCAGTAGTAGTAGCAGTAGTAGTAGTAGCAGTAGTAGTAGTAGTAGTGGTAGTAATAGCAGTAGTAGTAGCAGTCAAACCATACCAATCGTGTCATTACGATTTCGTGAGTCAGTAGTAGCAGTATTAGTAGTAAATTAGACACATATGCAACTCTTGGGTATCTTTATTGAGGAAACGTTTCGCCACACAGTGGCTTCATCAGTCCAATACAAAGTAGAAAGGTGTAAGGAGAGGAGGAGTTTAAGGTAATCAGTCCCTCGGCCTGGAGTCGATGTGTTCAGTCCATCAATCTTGTAGAAATTACAGCACATGTCCGTAGAGGTGGCTTATATACTGTAGTCAGGTGAGGCGAAGCAGCAGGAGGCGGGGTCATAGTGGTACCATCCACTAGTCGAAGTAGGTCTTCGTCCAAGGACTGATGAAGCCACTGTGTGGCGAAACGTTTCGTCAATAAAGATACCCAAGAGTTGCATATGTGTCTAATTTATAACTTGTCGGTTCTCTGAACCATTCATCTACATCCTGTCTGACACAGCAACATCTTGGGATCTTGATACAAACGAATTCTTCAACACTTGTCCAACCTTTGGACGAAGACCTACTTCGACTAGTGGATGGTACCACTATGACCCCGCCTCCTGCTGCTTCGCCTCACCTGACTACAGTATATAAGCCACCTCTACGGACATGTGTTGTACTTTCTACAAGATTGATGGATTGAACACATCGACTCCAGGCCGAGGGACTGATTACCTCAAACTCCTCCTCTCCTTACACCTTTCTACTTTGTATTGGACTGATGAAGCCACTGTGTGGCGAAACGTTTCCTCAATAAAGATACCCAAGAGTTGCATATGTGTCTAATTTATAACTTATCGGTTCTCTGAACCATTCATCTACAGTATTAGTAGTAGCAGTAGTAGTAGTAGTAGTAGTAGTAGTAGTAGTAGTTGTAGTAGCAGTAGTAGTAGTAGTAACAGTAGTAGTAGCTGTATTAGTAGCAGTAGTAGAGCAGTAGTAGTAGTAGTAGTAGTAGTAGTAGTAGTGAGCAGCATAGTAGTAGTAGTAGAGAGTAGCAGCAGTAGCAGCGTAGTAGTAGTAGTAGTAGTCAGAGCAGCAGCAGTAGTAGTAGCAGCAGTAGCAGTAGAGAGCAGCAGTAGCAGCAGTATAGTGGCAGTAGTAGTAGTAGAGCAGCAGCAGTAGAGCAGTAGTAGTAGTAGTAGTAGTAGTAGTAGTAGTAGCAGTAGTAGAGTAGACAGCAGTAGTAGTAGTGTGCAGCAGTAGTAGTAGTATGGAGCAGCAGAGTCAGTATAGTGAGCAGTAGTAGTAGCAGCAGCAGTGATAGGAGCAGCATAGTAGTAGCAGCAGCAGCTAGCTGGAGTAGAGTAGTAGTAGTAGTAGTAGCAGCAGTAGCAGTAGTAGAGTAGAGTAGCAGCAGTAGAGCAGCAGAGAGCAGCAGTAGAGTAGCAGCAGTGCAGCAGTAGAGCAGCAGCAGTAGTAGTAGTAGAGCAGTAGTAGTAGTGTAGTAGCAGAGTAGTGTAGTAGAGCAGTAGAGTAAATAGAGAGCAGTAGTAGTAGAGTAGTAGTAGAGTAGTAGTAGTAGAAGACAGAGTATTAGCAGTAGTTGGAAGTAACATTTGCTTAGAGAGAAGATGCATGTAAACCATTCATATTCTGTGTAGTAATAACATGTGTATAAACAACTGTTAAGTAAAAGGACACAAATGCAACTAATGTGACATTTTATTGTGGCAACGTTTCGCTCTCCAGGAGCTTTGTCAAGCCGTAACGGCTACTAATACTGCTACTACTACTACTACTGCTACTAATACTACTACTACTACTACTACTGCTGCTACTACTACTACTACTACTATTACTACTACTACTGCTACTACTACTACTACTACTACTACTACTACTACTACTGCTACTACTGCTTGACAAAGCTCCTGGAGAGCGAAACGTTGCCACAATAAAATGTCACATTAGTTGCATTTGTGTCCTTTTACTTAACATATTGTCGGTTATTCTACAATATTTATATAAACAACTGACAGTGTCAAGGAAATGAAGGACAAATTATAAATCCAAATTTGATGAAAACCGGTAAAATAAAAATAAAAATACATTGACATCGAAACTGATTAAGGAATCCGAGATTAAGACAAGAGAAGCCACTGCCAGTAGTCAACAACAACAAGATTAAGACAAGAGAAGCCACTGTCAGTAGTCAACAACAACAAGATTAAGACAAGAGAAGCCACTGTCAGTAGTCAACAACAACAAGATTAAGACAAGAGAAGCCACTGCCAGAAGCCAACAACAACAAGATTAGTTGCAATCGGGTATCTCATCTTTTATATACTGAAATTACTTAAGAGGCAATAAGATCACCAGTGTCCAAAGTTAAATTGAATAATTAAATATAAATAAACCGATGCAGTGGAGACCATTACTTCTTCACTTCCTTCTTCCTCTCTTGGTTCCGTCCCCGTCCTCCTCTCCTAAATATACCAGCACCCTCACCTTCCTTTGTTAGTGTAACTTGTAAATGGTCCAAGTCAGACCTAAACGTCGTTATATGCTTCCAGTCACGGTATTGTGCCTTTTTGTTCTCTAGTGGAGACTTTGAGTATAATAAGCAGATAAGCAATAGAGGACAGAGAGAGAATCGTAGTCTTGCCTGCCAGCTGCAACACAGAGAGGAAGTGCAACCATTGTGTTCTCCCATTATTGCAAAATTATACGAGCTTCGGGACGTGAATGTTCGGCTTTTCGGAGAAGTGTGACAGCACATCCGACGTTATTCAGAAGGAAGAATTGGGGCCGACTGTCTACAGATCACAGAATACAAGTCATTACACTAACAGGAATCCCTTTACAATCTCGGACATGTGGCACCTCTGTGCTAGGTAATGTAGACTATACTGGTAGCTGACAGACTTGGATTATTACTTGGACCCTCCAAAGAGTAGTGAGGGGCAACCATATACCCCAACTAAAGAGAAGAGGTAAGAAGACTGAGATTCCCATTCTGGCACACACACGCACCGAGGTGCGTGTATTACCAAAGCCGGGGGTCCTATCGTCTTTTTCTTAAAATGTGTATCATTTATTACCAAATCTCTTTCTACACATAGTTCAATTAAAGGCCCCCCCATTTTCATTTAAACCTGGCACCCCAAACTTACCTACTAGTCCCTTCACAACAGTTTTACCCACTTTAGCATTTAGGTCCCCCACCAGAAGTACTCTCTCACTTGGTTCAAAACTCCCCACACACTCACTTAACACCTCCCAAAATCTCTCTCCTCTACACTTCTCTCTTCTCCATAAAACACACTTACTTTTCACATCCAGCCCTTATTTTACTCCACATAATCCTTGAATTTAAACATTTATTTTCTCTCTTTTCTTCCCATATCTTATCCTTCAACATTATTGCTACTCCTTCCTTAGCTCTATGGAAAAATAAACACATAAGCAGTATAATGTGATCCTTTATTGACAACGTTTCGCCCACGCAGTGGGCTTTATCGAGTCACAGACAGATCTACCTGGAAAATGAGTAACATGAAGATATATATAGGGTATAGTCAGGTGGAGAATGCTGGGTCAGGTGGAGAAAGCTGCATGTGACAGTCTTAAAAGTAGTGTGATAGTTAAAAACATTGTGTGACTTAAAGGACCCGCAGTGTACCATTCTTGAGTTCTAGGTGGGATAGCGTTGAAGAAGTTTCTTGGCAATAGGTTCAGCTATGTTGTAGAAGCCGTTGTTCTGGTTGAAGTTGTTGGATATACAGATGAGTGATGATTCTAGGATTCTTCGGTATTGCGTGTTGTCTTCTCTGGCGATGAGTCTTGCGTTTCTGTAGTTGATTAAATGGTTGTGTAAATTTCGGTGTTGAACACAGGCATTTCTTGAGTCGTCAGATCTGCCTGCGTACTGGTGTTCTGAAATGCGTGTTTGTAGGTCTCTGGATGTTTCGCCAACGTATAATTTGCTGCAACCATTACAAGGGATTGTGTATACCCCTGCCGTGGATTGAAGCTTTTCCTGTCTGTTACTGGTAATGTCCTTGATGGTGGTGGATGTGGAGGTGGATACTCGGAATGAGGTCTTAGAAAAAATGTTGGAAACTTGTTTGGAAATGGTGTTGGTAGGAAAGACTATGTATCTCTTCTCAGCAGTGTCTTCTCTTGGTGTGTTGAAGATGTTTAATGCCCGTCGTCTGCAGTCTCTAATGAAGTGACGAGGATAGTGAAGTTTGGAAAAAACTTGTTCAATGAGGGAGCATTCTTCTTCAAGGAACTCACTGCTGCAGATTCTGAGTGCGCGAAGGAAAAAGCCTATAATTACACCACGTTTAATTTTTGTGTCGTGATGAGAGTAGAAGTGGAGAAGATCGTGTTGATTGGTAGGTTTTCGATAGACTTAAAACGAAGTTCATGGTCAGCTTTGCAGAGAAGAACATCAAGGAAAGGAAGAGTGTTGTCGACTTCTTCTTCTAGTGTAAACTGGATTGATGGCTCGACCTGGTTGAGTTCGTGTTGGAGAGCTTGAACGTTGAAGCGTCTGGGAGTTATGATGAGAATGTCGTCAACATAACGAAGCCAGGTGACAGAAGAGGGAATAATAGTGGAAAATCGCTCGGCTTCCAAATGTTCCATATATAGGTTCTCAAGGACGGCACTAAGTGGCGATCCCATGGGTAGTCCAAAAGTTTGCTGAAAGAGTTGGTTTTCGAAAGAGAAACATGTAAAGCCCACACATAGTTCAACAAGGTCGATGAAATCGCTGGCTGGAAGAGGAAGATCAAGCGAGTCGTCAATTTTCCTGCGCAAGAGATCGATAGGGATGTTACATCAAGGCTGGAGAGTTTCTTGTTTCTAATGTTGATGTTGCGAATGCGATTGAGAAGGTCACCAGAGTGTTTGAGATGTGCTGGACTGATGGTGCCCAAAAGTTTGGAGAGGTGTTTAGCGAGAATTCCTGAGATTTGGTGGGGAGCACTGCCTATTCCCGAAGATATGGGCCTCAATGGGATACCTGGTTTGTGAGTTTTTGGCAGACCGTACATTCTGGCAGGTCTGGGGTTGCTGGGAATGGTGTGTAGAAGTTTCTTTCCTAGTTCTGATTCCCTCAGAATGCGGCGAGTCTTGTGAAGAAATGTTTTGGTGAGGTTGTCCACTTGATTAGTAGTGAGAGACGACGTAGTGCAGACGACGGGCATTAAACATCTTCAACACACCCAGAGAAGACACTGCTGAGAAGAGATACATAGTCCTTCCTACCAACACCATTTCCAAACAAGTTTCCAACATTTTTTCTAAGACCTCATTCCGAGTATCCACCTCCACATCCACCACCATCAAGGACATTACCAGTAACAGACAGGAAAAGCTTCAATCCACGGCAGGGGTATACACAATCCCTTGTAATGGTTGCAGCAAATTATACGTTGGCGAAACATTCAGAGACCTACAAACACGCATTTCAGAACACCAGTACGCAGGCAGATCTGACGACTCAAGAAATGCCTGTGTTCAACACCGAAATTTACACAACCATTTAATCAACTACAGAAACGCAAGACTCATCGCCAGAGAAGACAACACGCAATACCGAAGAATCCTAGAATCATCACTCATCTGTATATCCAACAACTTCAACCAGAACAACGGCTTCTACAACATAGCTGAACCTATTGCCAAGAAACTTCTTCAACGCTATCCCACCTAGAACTCAAGAATGGTACACTGCAGGTCCTTTAAGTCAAACTATGTTTTCAACTATCACACTACTTTTAAGACTCACATGCAGCTTTCTCCACCTGACCCAGCATTCTCCACCTGACTATACCCTATATATATCTTCATGTTACTCATTTTCCAGGTAGATCTGTCTGTGACTCGATAAAGCCCACTGCGTGGGCGAAACGTTGTCAATAAAGAATCACATTATACTGCTTATGTGTTTATTTTTCCATTGTGTCGGTATTTTATACCATTTATTTCCTTAGCTCTAACTCTGTTAGAAACCCCTGACCTAATCCCATTTATTTCTCCCCACTGAAACTCTCCTACCCCCTTCAGGTTTGTTTCACTTAGAGCCAGGACATCCAGCTTCTTTTCATTCACAAAATCCGCAATCATTTCTTTCTTATCATTCGCTCTACATACACGCTCATTCAAATATCCCACTTTGACGGCTTTCTTCTTATTTTTAGAAAGCTGTATGGGAAAAGGAGTTGACATTTTAGTTGACTTTTACAACACGCATGACTTACGGAGGAGAGATTCTTATTCCTCATTCCCATGGATATGAAAGGAAAAGTAATAAGAACAAGAACTATTAAGATAAAATCAAAGAAAACTCAGATGAGTGTGTATACATAAACGTGTACAAGCATATGTAGTGTGAGCAAAGTTTAAGTATAAGTAACAAGATATACTTGTTATCTTGTATGTTTATGAGACAGAAAAAAGACACTAGCACTCTTACCATCATGTAAAACAAATACAGGTTTCTGTCTCACACTCATTTGGTAGGACAGTAGTACCTCCCTGGGTGGCTGCTGTCTACCAACCTACTACCTAAGTAAGTTCATTCAGTTACAGGTACACATAAATGCAGTTTCATAAATTATCATACATAGCAGCATATATGTAGATCACCTACGATAACCCAAAAAAAGTCAGACAAAGTTCCCCGTGCCCCGTGGTCTGGTGGCTAAATCTCTCGCTTCACACGGCGAGGGTCTGGGTTCGATTCTCAGCGAGGGTAGAAACATTGGGCGTGTTTCTTTACACCGGTTGTCTAAGTTCTCCATCAGTAAAATGGGTACCTGGGTGTTAGTCGACTAGTGTGGGTCACATCCTGGGACAAAACTGACTTATTTGCCCGAAATGCTCAGCATAACAAGGGGCTTTCTATATAGTAGCATGTCATTGATGTCAGCTATGCCTGTATACCTTGTACATGTACTTATAGAAATAAAGGTATTATTATTATTACTTATTTCCATTGGGGTCCTTGAGATAAATATTTATATTTAACAGTTAAAACAGGTAAGTAATTTAACTATGTGAAAAGTAGTTATAATGAAAGGAGATATACTAGGTAAATTCAGTTAATTAATTACATTAACATTAAAGATAGGATCAGATCATAGTACGTGTATATTGAATATACAAGAAATCACTCTCCGCCCTTTCTGTAGCCACGTTCATTAGGTACCTTTTGACTTTCTTCTTGAACTGGCTCATGCTATGACTGGCTTTGACATGTGCAGGTAGTCTATTCCACTCCTTTATTGCTGTACAATAAAATGTGTTTTAAGCCTGACCACTGACTGTAGGTACTGCAAAGTTGTTCTCCATTTCCCTAGTACTATAATTGCTTTGGTTCCCAGCCTTAACAAAATTGGCAGCAAGATATTCTGGACACTGGTAGTGAGCAATTTTATAAACGTAATTTAACTTTAGTTGTTTTACTCTGTCGTCAACATCAGCATATCCAGTTGTCGTAATTCATCCTGGTCTACATGTTCTCTTGCACCAGGTCCAGGATGAACCTCATCATTTTGTTCTGGGTGATCTGTAGCCTATCTTTAATTTTTTTTTGTTAAGGCAGAGTACCATGAAGAGCAAGTGTAATCTATATGACATTTTATATGAGCTAGACATAGGGTCCTGCGAGCCTCAGTAGGTAGACACTGTGCCAGTCTGGCATTCGCTTTCTTTACTACACTGTTTTCTATTAGTTCTCCTGACATTCTTGGGTCAAAGGGGGTTCCCAGATATTTCACTGAAGTTACTGAAATGATGGGTTCCCCATTACACTGGACATTAAAATTATTTACCCTTTTCAAATTGTGTTTCGTGCCAAAGAGAATGGCTTCCGTTTTCCCGAGGTGTAACGATAATTTGTTGTCCACTAACCATTTGCTACAGGACTCTTGTTCTAGTGACAGTATATTAGCAATATCTTGTGGGTCTTTACCTGACACTAACAGAGCACTGTCATCTGCATACAATAGAAGCTTACACCTGACACTGATAGGCATGTCATTAACATAACACGGAAATAGTAAAGGACTCAGAATACTACCTTGGGGAACCCCGCATGCTATTGGCAGGGGTTCTGATTCTGCGTTGCTAACCTCTTTAACTGATGCAATATTATCAAGGATGGTAGTGAACATTGTTTTGAATTTTTCCTAGGCATCATTTACCGATATTACTAACATCCAATATCATAAAAATCTTTGAAAGGGTTCTAAGAAGCAAGATCGCCAACCACCTAGATACCCATCAGTTACACAACCCAGGGCAACAAGGGGTTTAGACCAGGTCACTCCTGCCTGTCCCAGCTACTGGACCACTATGACAAGGTCCTGGATGCTGTAGAGGATAAACAAAATACTGATATAGTATACACGGACTTTGCAAAAGCTTTCGACAAGTGGGACCATGGTGTAATAGGGCACAAAATGCGTGATAAAGGAATAACAGGAAAAGTTGGTAGATGGATCTATAACTTCCTGACAAATAAAACACAAAGAGTAATAGTAAACAGAGTAAAGTCTGAGGCAGCTACGGTGAAAAGCTATGTTCTATTCCTCATCTCATTTCCTTTGCGGATGACACCCGGATTGCCATGACAGTGACCTCCATCGAAGACACAGCAAGACTCCAAGCGGACATATACCAAATCTTCAAATGGGCCACTCAAAACAATATGAAGTTCAATGAAGAGAAATTTCAACTACTCAGACATGGAAAACTTGAGGAAATAAAAACTGTCAGGGAATACGACAAATTCTAACCATACAATAGAGCGAAAAAGTAATGTGAAGGACCTGGGAGTGATAATGACAGAGGATCTCGCCTTCAAAGACCACAAAAATATATCTACCGTATCTATTAGGAAAATGATAGGATTAACAATGAGAACCTTCAAAACTAGGGACACCAAGCCCATGATGATTCTCTTCAAATCGCTTGTTCTCTCTAGGCTGGAATACTGCTGTACACTAACTGCCCCCTTCAAGGCAGGGGAAATTGCGGACCTGGAGAGTGTACAAAGAACTTTCACGGCACACATAAGTACGATAAGGCTCCTAAATTACTGGGAACGGTTGAAGGTCCTTGATCTGTATTTCCTGGAACGCAGGCGAGAGAGATACATGATAATATACACTTGGAAAATCCTAGAGGGATTAGTACCAAACTTGCACACGAAAATCACTCCCTATGAAAGCAAAAGACTCGGCAGAAGATGCAACATTCACCCAATGAAAAGCAGGGGCGCCACGAGTATACTGAGAGACAACACAATAAGTGTCCGGGGCCCAAGACTGTTCAACTGCCTCCCAGCATACATAAGGGGGATTACCAATAGACCCCTGGCTGTCTTCAAGAAGGCACTGGACGACAGGCACCTAAAGTCAGAACCTGACAAACCGGGCTGTGGTTCGTTTGTCAGTTTGCGTGCGGCCAGCAGTAACAGCCTGGTTGATCAGACCCTGATCAACCACAAGGCCTGGTCTCAGACCGAGACGCGGGGGCGTTGACCCAAGAAACCCTCTCCAGGTAAACGTAAGTGCAACTTGTTATCACTGTCCAATCACAATTTTGTAGCCTATTTACCAGTATTTCTTTACTGTAGTTTCTAGTTGACCTCATTTTTATTGTCCGATGTAGGCCTATCCGTTCCCTAACGATTTTCATTGTACAATAAATGATGAAATGATCACGAAGACCTGTGGTAATTCAAATTCAAATTCAAATTCAAATTCTTTATTTCATGTAATACAAGGTGGGGGGTACTTACAGTTATACATTAAAGTTGATATTACAAGATGGCCAATAATATGCCTAGGTATGCCTAGGCTTTTCAGGCAGTCTTATGATAGGTCTTACTCAATAGCTATACAATGGATATACAGATTGTAAGGTTAGGTTAGGTTTACAAAATTTAGGTACTGGAATTTAAACATTGAGAATTTAACAATTAGTATAAAAAGTTAGCAATTAGTTTATATATTAATGATAAAGGTGATATATTGGCATAATATAGTTTCTATATTGGAGTATCTTAGGCAAACTTAGTTGTATTAGAATTTTGGTTAGAATTGTGCAAATTAAGGGGAATCACAGATATCAATAAGTGTATTTTGCTGTGGTTAGTAATGTGCAAATTAAGGAGAATCACAGATATCAATATGTGTATTTTGCTGTGGATATGTGCAAGATAAAGTAGTTTTCGTATGGTTAACTACCGGTTGGGTGCGTAAGTGAGATAAGATGTTTTTTAACGGTGCTTTTGAAAATGGAGGTTGTGTCTGCAGTTCTAGAGTTTTCAGGCAGGGAGTTCCAGATTTTAGGCCTTTTTATGCGCATTGAATTTTTGTATAGATTTAGTCGGACACGGGGAATGTCAAAGAGATGTTTATGTCTGGTATTATGTCTATGGGTCCTGTCACAACTGTCAAGAAAGTGTTTTAGCTCAGGGTTAAAGTTGGAATTAATGGTTCTATAAGTGTAGATAGCAGAGTAGTAAGTATGGATGTTCTGGACAGTGAGTAGGTTTAGGTCTTTGAAGAGTGGGGGGGTGTGCTGCCTAGCGTTGGATTGTGTGATAATTCTTACTGCGGCTTTTTGTTGGGTTATTATTGGCTTTAGGTGGGTAATTGCTGTTGATCCCCATGCACAAATGGCATATGTGAGGTAGGGATAGATGAGTGAGTAGTATAGTGTGAGTAGGGCTGATTGTTGAACATAATACCGTATCTTAGAGAGGATCCCCACAGTTTTGGACACTTTCTTTGTTATGTGTTGGATATGGGTGCTGAATTTCAGGCTGCTGTCAAGGTGAAGGCCCAGGAACTTGCCCTCGTTATGTCTAGCAATAGGTGTAGAGTTGATCTTAATGTTTAATTGTGGATCATCTGTTCTGTTGCCAAACATAATATAGAAGGTCTTATCAGTGTTGAGTGTAAGTTTATTGGCAGTCATCCATGTTGATATTTTTATTAATTCGTCGTTAACAATGGTATTAAGCGTGGCAAGGTTTGTGTGGAGATGACATAAGTTGTATCGTCAGCAAAGAGTATTGGTTTCAGGTGTTGTGATACATTGGGAAGATCATTGATGTATAAGAGGAAGAGCAGGGGACCAAGGACACTTCCCTGCGGTACGCCGGTGTCTAGTGGTAGTGTCGTGGAGGATGTGTCTTTAATAGTGACATACTGGTACCTATTAGTGAGGTAGGATTTGAGGTATGCTAGTGCATGACCTCTTATTCCATAGTGGTCAAGTTTGTGGAGTAGGATGCCGTGGTTTACTGTGTCAAAAGCTTTCCTTAATTCAATAAAAAGTCCTAGTGGATATTCCTTATTTTCAAGTGCTGTGTAAAGCAGGTCTATCATTTTTACTATTGCATCGTTAGTGCTTTTATTTTTCCTGAAGCCAAATTGGCAGGGGTTGATTATGCTTTGTGTCGTTATAAACGAGTATAATCTCTTGTGCACAAGTTTCTCGAATATTTTGGATAGCAATGGTAGATTTGATATAGGCCTATAGTTATTTACGTCTGTAGGGTCACCACCTTTGTGTATTGGTGTAACCCTTGCTGTTTTGAGTAGTGTTGGGAAGGTGCTAGTTTCTAATGATTTGTTAAAAAGTAAAGAAATAGGATATGAAAGGACATGAGCAGCTCGACGCCTGACTAATGTCATCAGAGCGGTAGAGTATTGTGGCTGAGAACTGTATAATCGGGTTGGTGCATTAATTAGTCGAGTTTAACTATTTAATCCCAGAATTCGTTTATACTTGTTACATAGCCCCTTATTTTGCTGTTGAAAACAGATATTGAAGTCTCCTAATATTACCGTCTAAGGAATTGTTATCAATTCCTGACAAGACTCTCGAAAGTCCTCTAAGAACTAATCATGGGTGGGGGTTCGGTAACTAGTTCCTACTAGGATGGGTTTAGTCTTGGGCGGCAACACCTCAAACCATAGAATATCCAGTTTATTGTCATTCAAATCAGGTCTTGGGTTGTAGGCTAAGTCATTTCTTACATAGGCACATACCCCAAAACCTTTTCCATTCCTATCTAAGCGCTTTATCTTGTAACTTTCTATTTTGACCTCTTCGTCAGTCACCGTGACATCTAACCAGGATTCAGAGATGGATATAACTGCCGCCCTAGTTCTGAATATATATATATATATATATATATATATATATATATATATATATATATATATATATATATATATATA
This sequence comes from Cherax destructor, assembly GCA_009830355.1. Lineage (NCBI taxonomy): Eukaryota > Metazoa > Arthropoda > Malacostraca > Decapoda > Parastacidae > Cherax > Cherax destructor. The sequence goes on along the minus strand of WNWK01001541.1, from coordinate 1,880 downwards.
TATATATATATATATATATATATATATATATATATATACACACACACACACACACACACACACACACACACTTAGGCGCGCACCTCGGTGTGCTTACCTTGCGAAATAGTGAATTTTCGTTTTCAAGCGATAATATATATAATGAAGAAAACACGAAGAAGCGACCACAGTAGTATTTATACCTATGTACATTCTCAACTCACTTTCATACAAAGTCAACATCTGCAACATAACTAGAAAAAAAAAAACATGAATCAGGGTTGGTGGTTCTCAGCGCCTCTGACCACCATCGTACATCTGGCGCCACGCAACACGCCTTACTGATAACTTTATTATCGTGGTTAATTTCATTAAACTGACAGCGTAAGTTAATCTGCGTTCTGGCGTCAAAGATCAAAACGCTAACACGTTTATAATATTTTTAGAGGAATGTTTACTTACAGTGATAGAAGACATGTTAAAAATTGAAAATATTAGCAGCAGGTGAAGCTGGTATTATTGATTATCTCAAGAAAATAAAGTCTCATGGTTCATGGTCTTATATTTCACACCATGAATAATATTCATGTATTTCTCGCTCGTACACACTAAATAAATTAATAAAATTAAAAATGGTCAAGGAAATTAAAAGTTTAATATGAAAATTAACTATTTAAGAGGATTGGATAAGATAAGATTTCTTCGGATTTTTAACCCCGGAGGGTTAGCCACCCAGGATAACCCAAGAAAGTCAGTGCGTCATCGAGGACTGTCTGTCTAATTTCCATTGGGGTCCTTAATCTTGTCCCCCAGGATGCGACCCACACCAGTCGACTAACAACCCAGGTACCTATTTGCTGCTAGGTGAACATGACAACAGGTGTAAGGAAACACGTCGAAATGTTTCCACCCGCCGGGAATCGAACCCGGGCCCTCCGTGTGTGAAGCGAGAGCTCTAGCCACCAGACCACTGGGCCACCAACGTGGGTTTTAGCATCACTAAATTTAGATCGAGTTCTTTTGCCTGAATAACTACATCACACTAACATATTGGGGTTAAATCTACATAATTTTCTAGTAATGTATCCCTATAAGAATTATGTGCTGATTGCAGCTATTCCATAATATGTTTAATAAGATGGTAATTCATTCAAAACGTTTTGCCAGTGTTGCTACATTAGTCTACGAGATGTTTCTGCTAGGGTGGAGGAAACACTTTGTTGTGTCAGGTAAGTGTCATTACAACAGTGTATAAGTCTGACAGGTTGACGAATAAGACGTGTGATTCTTCTTCTTCTTCTTCTTCTTCTTATTATTATTATTATTATTATTATTATTATTATTATTATTATTATCATCACGGGGGAAAGCTGTAAGGTACTCAGGCTTAATTCAAAGAAATTGGAGCAGAGACCCAATTTCCTAGATCAAGAGTCCCTCACCAGCATCAAGGAACCTCCCTTGAGGGGAAAAGACATGTGAAATGCACGTTTCGCCTGTGTAGCAGGTTTCATCAATGTAATCTGAGACATCAACACCACACAATCTTGATACAGAGAGTATCTACTACTACTTCGGTAATACCAACTTTCTGGTCCATTTTCTGGTCCTGTCTTACTTTCTCTAGTGGGTCCTATAGCCTTATGGCTACGTCTTCAGCTGTTGAGTCACTTATCAACTACAGTTCCATTGCTAAATCTATGGCTCACTTTATGGGTTTGACTTAATAGTGGGCCCCATCCCTCTGTGATGTCTCCAACTGCTGCACCTCTCCACTTCTTCCACTGGTTCCATTATAAAAGACACCATCCTCATGTGTTTGTATTAGATTGTTAAACAAACACGAAGTCTCTCAGTAAAGATACTAGGTGTTCATACTAGCTGTGTAATAGGACTGAAAA
>WNWK01001540.1:254206-271048 GCA_009830355.1 Cherax destructor | reverse complement strand
AAAGTGAAAAACTATGTATTTCTGTTGGTTGTTTGTGGTGTGATTGCCTGAGTGTTTGTGTGGGGTGGAGGGAGGGAGAGGAGAAACTGGAGACAGTGGGGAAATGGAAGAGAGGTGGGGAGGGGAAAGAGGGAGAATATGAGGAGAGAGTGGAGGGAGAAGCAGAGGTGGAGAGAGAATGGGGGGAGAGGGAGAGGGGGAGGAGAGGGAAAGAGTCTTTGTGGGCCTGTTTGTGTGTGTGTGTATGTATGGGTGTGTGTGTGTGTATGTGTGTTAGTTTTGTGTGTGTGTGTGTGTGTGTTAGTTTTGTACTCACCTATTTGTGGTTGCAGGGGTCGAGTCATAGCTCCTGGCCCCGCCTCTTCACTGATTGCTACTAGGTCCTCTCTCTCCCTGCTCCATGAGCTTTATCAAACCTAGTCTTAAAACTATGTATGGTTCCTGCCTCCACTATGTCGCTTTCTAAGCTATTCCACTTCTTGACAACTCTATGACTGAAGAAATACTTCCTAACATCCCTTTGACTCATAGGAGTCTTCAACTTCCAATTGTGACCCCTTGTTTCTGTGTCCCCTCTCTGGAACATCTTGTCTCTGTCCACCTTATCTATTCCTCGCAGTATTTTATATGTCGTTATCATGTCTCCCTAACCTCCTGTCCTCTAGTGTCGTCAGGCCGTTTTCCCCTTAACCTTTCTTCGTAGGACAATCCCCTTAGCTCTGGGACTAGTCTTGTTGCAAACCTTTGCACTTTCTCTAATTTATTGACGTGCTTGACCAGGTGTGGGTTCCAAACTGGTGCTGCATACTCCAGTATGGGCCTGACGTATATGGTATACAGAGTCTTGAATGATTCCTTAGTGAGGTATTGGAACGCTATTCTTAGGTTTGCCAGCCGCCCGTATGCTGCAGCAGTTATCTGATTGATGTGTGCCTCAGGAGATGTGCTCGGTATTATACTCACCCCAAGATCTTTTTCTTTGAGTGAGGTTTGCAGTCTTTGGCCACCTAGACTATACTCTGTCTGCGGTCTTCTTTGCCCTTCCCCGATATTCATGACTTTACATTTGGCAGGGTTAAATTCAAGGAGCGTTACTGGACCAGGCTTGCAGCCTGTCCAGGTCTCTTTGTAGTCCTGCCTGATCCTCGACTGATTTGATTCTTCTCATTAACTTCACATCATCTGCAAACAGGGACATTCTGAGTCTATCCTTCGTTATGTCATTCACATATCAAAAACAGTACAGGTCCTGGGACTGACCTTGGAACTCCACTCGTACAGGTGCCCACTCTGACATCTCGTCACGTACCATGACTCGTTGTTGGTACGTGATGAGATGTCAGAGTGGGCACCTGTGACGAGTGGAGTTCCACAAGGGTCAGTCCTAGGACCTGTACTGTTTTTGGTATATGTGAATGACATAACGGAAGGGATAGACTCAGAAGTGTGTGTGTGTGTGTGTTAGTTTTGTGTGTGTGTGTTAGTTTTGTGTGTGTGTGTGTGTATGTGTGTGTATGTATGTGTTAGTTGTGTGTGTATGTATGTGTGTGTGTGTGTGTGTGTGTGGGTTGTGTGAAAAGTAGTGGTGAAATTGTGTGTTATGGTGTATGGGTGTGTATGTGGAGTTTGCGAGTGACATGTCATCTGCAGTGTTCCTCTACCTGGCGTAACCTGACTCACACCTAATCTAATGTATGTATGTATGTTAGTTACCATTTATGTATGTATGTATGTATGTATGTATTTGTTTTATGATATTTGCCCCATCAGTACCACAGGTGTGTGTCCAATTACTCCTCCCTTGTACATTTTAGTCAACATAATAATAATCTCTGTGGGTAAGTGGAGAAGAATTTTTCCTCTGTAAGTCATGCATGTCGTAAGAGGCAATTAAAATGCCAGGAGCAAGGGGCTAGTAACCCCTTCTACTGTATAAATTACTAAATGTAAAAAGGTGAAAAACTTTATAGTTTTCTTCTTTTTTGAGTCATCCTGCCTTGGTGGGAGACGACTGGTGTGTTTAAAAATAATAATAATAATATTACATTTATATAATAATAATATAATATTTAAATAATAATAATATAATATTTAAAAAATAATAAATAATAATAATATAATATTTAAATAATAATAATAAATAATAATATAATATTTAAATAATAATAATAAATAATAACATAATATTTAAATAATAATAATAATAATAATAATATAATATTTAAATACAGTGGACCCTCGGTTTTCGTTCACCTCCAAACTCGAACAATTATGTAAGTGTATTTTTGTAAGAGCTTTTGTAAGTGTATTTTTGGGGGTCTGAAACAATTAATCTAATTTACATTTTTCCTTATGGGAACAAATTCGTTCGGTAACAGCACTTGAAAAGCATTCTGGAAAGAATTTTGAACGAAAACCGAGGGTCCACTGTAATAATAATAATAATAATATTTAATTAAATAATAATAATATAATATTTAAATAATAATAATATAATATTTAAATAATAATAATAATAATATATTTAAATAATAATAATAATAATAATAATAATAATAATAATATAATATTTAAATAATAATAATTTAATATTTAAATAATAATAATAATAATAATAATAATAATAATAATAATAATAATAATAATAATAATAATAATAATCATTCTAGCCTTGAAAGAGGGTTGTTAGATCTCCATGTGAAATTTATCTTTGGGCATCAAAGGTACTGTGGAAAAAGATACTTATGCATGGTTCAGGACATTTATTAGAGGAATTGTTTTGCCACTAGTGGCTTCTTCAGTCCTAATCAGAGGTACTGTACAGCTGTAGTGTAGGATACAGCAATGGCACTCACCATAGGAACTTTCACAGAAATGCTACCACATTTAAATGTATGCATTTTGTACACTTGAACAACTCTTAGCATTTTTTTCAGCTACAAAAATTCTGCCTTCTGTGTCCAGGTTACCGGGATGATAGCTTGGAGACAGTTAAGCGAAATGAACAACAGTATGAAATTCCTCTCAAGATAGTCTCTTATGAGGAATTGTATGGATGGACAATGGACCGTATTGTAAAGGAGGTAGGATATTTATTTATATTTTTAGAGTGTTCATCTGATAAGAGACACCTTTTGAATTGTGATGTCTGTACATTTCTGGCAAGACAGCTATTGAATGTGTTTCCTTTTATGGGTCACCCTGCCTTGATAGCACTCTTCTGTCATAAAACTGGAGAGTCTAACAAACTTAATGGCTATTTGACTCACGAAATCGTAATGACACGATTGCAAACAAACCATACCACGGGTGGGGTTTGAACCCCACCCGTGGTATGGTTTGGTTTTTTAATGGCTATTTACCAATACCATTCATGGATGGGTGCCTTGATGTACATGAAAGGCTCTTGATTTAAGGAATTGGAGCTACTCTTCTCTTCCTTGGATCATCCATGATTATATAGTGTTCTTAAGGCTGATACCATGACCTTAGTGTTTTCCCATGAATAAAATATTCACCAGAAATCCCAGTTCGGTAGTATTAAGTCACTAAAGTCCTGGCTGATGAAGTCCTACCAGTGTTTAGGAACTAGGAATCATTGTAGAATAATCTGTGTTCATTATGGAGGAGAGTAGATAGGTGTTTACATAACAATATCCTAGTTGTTTCTGCTATTTTGCAATGAGACTGACAATGAGAGGCCTGTGGGCACAACATGTGAGTTTCAACTTACACATCAGAGGCACCAGAGTCTATTATTGAATAACGTGAGAGTTCTTACTGAGCATGGAGGTAAATATTGAGTCTAGATATGTGTAGGTTGTATTCCAGGTGGGGTAACAGTCCCCCATTACATAAATACCATTACTAGTATCTTTTGTCTTTATCTGTAACTATTGCTTTTTCATATGCTTTTGCGAATAGGGAATCCAAATCTAAGGAAAGGATTTATATTTTTGAGAGGGAAAGTATAATTAATAATTTACATGTACTAGCTGTCACATACGTATTTGGTTTCCCTTCAGATTGGCCGAAAAAGTAACTGCACATTTTGTGGTGTGTTTAGAAGACAAGCATTGGACCGAGGAGCAAGTTTATTGAAGGTTGATAAAATTGTGACTGGACACAATGCTGATGATATTGCTGAGACAGTCTTAATGAATATTCTTCGAGGTGACATTGCCAGACTTCAACGGTGTACTACAATAGTAACTGTGAGTGCTCTAGTTGCTCTTGATTTATACATGATTTAGTTCCTATAGAAAACATAACATTTTCAGTTTTCTTTCACTGATGCATTCACAAAGTCATTGTCTATAATGCTTGAAAACCCAAGACATTTACTGAAATTATCAAATGAATCATCTTATTGGTAGATCACACCACCACTATCACTCAGACCTTTAGGAAAAATGGCATAGGTGTTGATTACCTGATCTAAAAAACCTAACTTTGTCTTTATTAGACTCTCTTATACACACAACAGCTATGATATCAAAGATGGCATTTACACCAAACTTTGTGCAGTATTTGACAGATATGTTTTTAACACAGCTGTTTCTCATCAAGGAAGGGCAACCCACTCATTTTCTAGTTGTCTTTAAAGATCCACAGGAACATCAGAATTCATCCACAGCATGCCTGCTCATGTGACAAATATTATGTGGGTGACATATCATCTAATAATGTAAGAATTCTAGAATACAGATGTGCTTGCAGAAATCACTGCACCAGAAATGTCATCCATGTTATGCAACTCAGTGTCCAGCATCATTAATTTAAACCTTACCTCATATCATAATGCCCTGGGCCATCTATCATAAAGATTTTTTTAAAGTTTCCAGTTGCTGAAACATTTACTACTGCATCCTCTTGCAAAAAAATCCATTGATGTACCATTGATATATACAGTGGACCCCCGGTGTTCGTCCTGCTTCAAACTCGCCCTTTTATGTAAGTGTATTTTTTTAAATGCTTTTGTAAGTGTATTTTTGGGGGTCTAAAAGGACTAGTCTACTTTACATTATTCCTTATGGGAATAAATTCATTTGGTAATGGCACTTGAACAGCATTTTGGAACGAAAAAATAACGAAAACCGGGGTCCACTGTATCTACATAAAGTGATGTGTTTGGAAGGTAAAGTTCATTGTGCAGAAATTGCATAGAAAAGATTGTCTTTAGATGATTTACATACACACCAACTAAGTTTTCCAGGGTTCTGAAGGTGCAATCCCAAGATCCAAGCCATTTAAGTATACATATGAGAAGGAAATTGTTATGTATGCATATTTTAAGAAGCTGGATTATTTCTCCACTGAATGCATTTATTCACCAAATGCTTATCGTGGGTATGCCAGAGCGTTTCTGAAGGATTTGGAAAAGATTAGGCCAACTTCCATCATTGATATTATCCATTCAGGTGAGTTAAAATGTAGTTTTAATATTTTTGAGATTATACATCAAAACATCTTGTGATGAGTACTTATATGCATGTTTGGATAGGTTCTGATGCAACTTAAGCTCCATTTAAATTTCTTGCATGGAATATAGCCTCTCCTCACTTAGTGATGTATGTACTCGTTTACCGATGACTCGGACTTACGATGGGCTCTGACCAGTATGCATACCTAGATAATGTATATTAGAGCTGATTTCCTCTATTCTGTTTATTACAGTATACAGTACACTACTGTATAAACATTTAAAAATATACTAAAAATGTTATAAATGGTGCAAAGGTGACATTAAAACAATATCAAAGATGGTTGACACAAACCCACTACCATTATGATATGCTCCTTGTTTAGTGAGGAATTTGTTTACTGACATGGTCTTAGGAACGGAGGTCCATCATTAAGTGAGGAGAGTCTGTATTTATATCATTAACGGTATAGTCATACTGCTGCTGCTTCTCTTATATAAAGCAGTGTGGTGCATGAAAAATTATCCATAAATGAGTCTGTCTTTTTATTTCCATGTATTCTCAGCCAAGTGAGTTTAAAACAGAAGCCTGTAACTGTTTTACATGATGGTAGGATTGCTGGTGTCTTTTTTCTGTCTCATAAACATTCAAGATTTCAGGTATACGTCTTACTACTTCTACTTGCACTTAGGTCACATTACACTTGGATGTACAAGAATATATTTATACACACCCCTCTGGGTTTTCTTCTATTTTCTTACTAGTTCTTGTTCTTGTTTATTTCCTCTTATCTCCATGGGAAAGTGAAACAGAATTCTTCCTCTGTAAGCCATGCGTGTTGTAAGAGACAACTAAAATGCTGCACATAGGTGAGTCAGTCTTGTGAATGAGCATATACTCCGTGCATTCATCCAAACATTTCCTTAACCCTTTGGGGGTCGACAGGCCTTCTCAGGAAAGTGTTCCTGGGGTCGAAAATTTTTTGGAAAAAAAAAAAAAAAAAATTCTTATGAAATGATAGAGAATCTTTATCCGATCATAACGCCACCAAAATTATGAAATTTGATCGAAAACTAACGGAATTATGCTTTCGCGAAGTTAGCGGTAGCCATGACACTTACGCATCGGCGATTTTGCCCACTTTGAGCCCTATTTTCGACAAATTCCAATGTATAAGTCTCCAAAAATTATAGCTATTTCGCTAGAACTCCATTTCTTCTATCGATTGAGTACAAGAAACCGCCTATTTACCAATTTCATCTACCCAAAATAGTGGTCAGAAAATGGCAATTTTCCAATTTCACACAAATTTCAAACGATGCCAATTTCAAAATAGGGTCCAGAGTAAACAAGGCAGACATTCCTGGCACTAAAATAACATGTTCTCTGTTCATTAGTCACGTCTCCAGGCCCCTGTTCCATTACTTTTGCTTTTCATTTTGAATTTTTATTCTCACAAAAAAGAGAAGATTTACTGTTATGTATACAACTGCATCATTGTAAAAATGGTATAAATAATATCAGAGCACTTGTGCATGAATATAAGACTCGCCAGTTGATGTGTATTGGACGCATGGTGTGATTTGTTTACTCTTGAACATCGTCAAAAATCGAACATTTTTGCTACTTTGAGCTCAATTTCAAGGTACTTGTCATTGTCATACCAATCAAAATCATCTCTATTTCTGTAATATATCTTCCATTCTATCAAATGAGACCAAGAAAACGAGAATACATCAATAAATACTATATGCAAATCGACTGCAAAGTCGCTGTTTTAATCGAAAAAAACGGTCAGAGTTTTTTTTCTCTCATTATGCAGTGTGTACTGCAGGATTTTTTTTATACTGCGCACACTGACCACACAGACCCATTCTTTCATATGTATGCCTACCAGACGTTTTCTGCTTAAATTGAGGCCGCTAGAATTTGGGCGTACTAGTACGGCACCAACCCCTGCTCGTAAAACGTACTAGTACAGCACCGACCCCCAAAGGGTTAAAATCCATTGGTTTTTGTGCTTGTTTATTAAGTGCGACTGTGAAATAAGCCACCATGGGCCCCAAAAAAGTTCCTAGTAAAGTTCCTTTGGTAAAGAAAGTGAGAAACATGATGGAATTTAAGAAAAAAGTTATTGAAAAATATGAGAGTGGTGTGCGAGTGCTGGAACTTGCCAGGATTTATGGCAAATCCAAATCAACAATCACTTCCATCCTGGCAAAGAAAGAACAAATCAAGGAAGCTGAGATTAAGGAGATTTGTGCAGTGTGGAGTAGGGTGCAAGCATTTGCTGAGAAATATCACCCTAACCAAGCTGAAACAAGCCATATCTGCAACATGTTCAGTGACAAAACCTTGGCCCACTTCAGGCAAGTCTTAAAGAGGCACCAGAAACAGAGCTCTCTGGACAGTTTTTTTGTGCGACGGGTCCAGTGACGACTCTCAAGCTGATCGTAGTGCCATTAAAAGACAAAGAAGGGAAGTAACCCCAGAGAGGGACTTGATACCTGAAGTCATTATGGAGGGGGATTTCCCTTCCAAACAATAACCTCTCCTTCTCCCTCTCCCCTTCTCCCTCTCCCCTCCTCCCTGTCTTCCATACGCCAACAAGAGTCTTCAATACAGGTATGTAATAATGATTTAAATGTTCATTTATATGTAATTGTCATTGTTTTGTGTATGTAAAACTATAGTTAAACTTTACAAAATGTATTTTTTTTTTTATTATTTTTGGGTGTCTGGAACGGCTTAATTGTATTTACGTTAATTCTTATGGGAAATATTGCTTCAAATTTTGGCCAGCCTTCTGGAACGGATTACGGTCGATATTCGGGGTTCCACTGTACCTTATTACTGTACTGTACTACTTTTCCTTATACAGTGGAACCTTAGTTGTCGATTGGATTACTTGTCGAATAAATCGGTTTTCGAATGAGAAATTAAAAAAAAAGTCCTGGTTTTCGTATGTTTTCTTGGTTGTCAACCGACAATACGAACGACTCGGGTCCAGTGGTGGCTCGTAGCTAATGTTAGTTGAGGTGCTGCTTCAGAAAATGTTAAGCCATTGTTTTAATATTGTGTAAAACGAAACGAGCATATAAAAAGAAAATTTATACATAAGCTTGATAAAATCATAAAAAAAAAAATATTTTTTACTTTTTACCTACCTAAATTGTTACTGTTCAAGCTTGATCCATTCATTTAAAAACAAAATCCATTCTTCTTGTTCTACTTTACGCGAAAAGATTAATAATTTTCTCCTTGATCTCTTGATGACTGTTGAGGAAATTTTTCTCCATGGAAAGCACTGCGAGTGCATTTAGTCTTTCAGGATTCATAGTGCTCCTTAGAAAAGTTTTTATTCTTTTCAGTGTTGAAAAGCAGTGTTCTGGCTCTGATGTAGTCATGGGAATTGTCAAGAGGATTTTTATCAATTTTGTAATTTCACTAAGAACATCATCTAGATTATTTTCCAAGGTAAGTTTCAGCAGCTCAATTAATTTGCAATATTCATGCATATCGGATCTACAATAGAATACTTTTAGTTCAGTTTCAAGCTTTTCTTTGTCAGTCATGGGATATGCTTCAGTGGTCAGTATACTATTTTTTCTGTAGGCAGTTTATTCTTAAAACTAGTGAAGCTTTTCTTGTTGAACAATTTAGCAGCTACTAAGTGTTTAGTGGAAGAATATCTGTCCATTATATGAACATATACATATACAGTCACACACTTTCTAACTTCCTTAGCTTCTACCATGAGTGTCTTTGAAGGATTCTCACAGTACTTTGAGTTTCTTATTTCTAAAATAGCAGTTTTGAAATCTGCTATATATTCACTGGCTTTAAACACACTAATTTCTCAAGATTGCATTTGGTTGTAAATTACTTCAACATGAGGCATAATCTGATGAAAAAGCTCTAACCAAAACATGAAATTTTCATCATTCAGGTATTTTAAAATTCCTGTTGCTTCTGCAATGGCTTGATTTGCATTTAATGTTGACTGAATTTCAGTAAGGCAGCATTTTAAAGCTTGCAAATTTTCATGAACTGTGTTTATGATCCATATGTTAAAATTCCACCTTGTAGAGGATGGACGTGGAATGCTGACGTCCATATGCTTCTTGAAAATGGATACAAGTTGAGGTGATCTTGAGAAGAATGTTGGAATAGCCAAAATGTTAGAGAAAAATATTCTTGTGTTCCTTGTAATACTTGCTGCATTTCTCATTATTAAATTAAGTTAATGTGCATAACAGTGAATGAAATGTGGATTACTATAAACTGCTTTTATTTTTGCTTGAACTCCGGCTTTTTTGTCTTAAATGACATTTTGTCTAATTGTTTATATAGACTTTGAAAATCTTAGAGGGATTAGTACCAAACTTGCACACGAGAGTCACTCCCTACAAAAGCAAAAGGCTCGGCAGATGATGCAACATCCCCCCAATGAAAAGCAGGGGTGCCACTAGCATGTTGAGAGACAACACAATAAGTGTCAGGGGCCCAAGACTGTTCAACTGCCTCCCAGCGTACTTAAGGGGGATTACCAATAGACCCCTGGCTGTCTTCAAGCAGGCACTGGACAGGCACCTAAAGTCAGTGCCTGACCAGCCAGGCTGTGGTTCGTACGTCGGCCTGTGTGTGGCCAGCAGTAACAGCCTGGTTGATCAAGCTCTGATTCACAATGAGGACTGGTCACAGACCGGGCCGCAGGGGCGTTGACCCCCGGAACTCTCTCCAGGTAATTGTTCTAGAATACGTTTTGATATGCCATCTGCAGTTTGATTTTCTGGAATAAAGAATCCCCAAAAACTCTCAAATATTTCTCCATTCAACACGTACCGTAGAATAATGGCCATTTGAGTGTATTCCGAAACACTGTTGTGTCATCATCCATGACATCTACAAAGGAAGCTTCTCTTATTTCTGTCCTTACCTCCTCATGGTATATTTGTAGCAGGCAGTCAAACATCTCATTCTGAATGGTCTTAGAAACACTTTTGAAGACCATACTGGTTTCTAAGTGATTCTTCAAATCTGGATCTAATTTAAATGCAAAATTTATTAATACTCTAAATACCCCTGGATTTACTGAATCATCTTTTTCATCATGTCCACGTAAGGGAGTTTCAAAGTTTCCAAAAAAGAAAATACAGTATGATTTTGGATAAAATTTCACAGTTCTTTTTAACCTTTATGTTATGTTCATTGATTGAAAGTCTGTATACCTCACTAAGTTTCTCCTTAATATTTACGTTTCCTAAAAGTGACAGTGAAACCACATTTTCAACGCTTCTTTGGCTTCTCATGTTTTTCATTTTTTTCTTTCATTTTGTTTATACTATTTCTAAAAACGTCTTTTGTCCACGTTACATCACCTCTAAACAGCAAACACGGGAAGCAAAACAATGCATTTTTTACTTCACAGACGCAAAGTCAACTTTTCTGTTGGTACCATTCAGAATTAAAGCTACGAATATACATCTTGTTGTTGCTTATTCCTGGCTGAGATATTTGAATATCAGATGTTAAACAGCCTCTTTTCTTAACTGTAACTTTCTCATGGAGAAACAACTGTGAAAACTTAAAAACTGTTGAAGTTCACTTACAGTCATAGAACTTATTATTTAAATTTTCTGTAAAATAAAAGAACCGAAAAAAAACATGAATTAAATAAAATAGCTGGAAGCATGATAATCATCTAATTCTACACTTTATCACATTCAAGAATATGGTACATGGTTTTTAAGCACAACACATGTCGCTGAGTCAAAAACAAACACTACCTTACACTTGCACAACAGGGTCGGCACTGCGTCAGCGACGGTGCTTTCTCTACCTACCATGCGGCATCTTATCTCGGACATGTGCACATGCGCACAACAGCCAAACACCGAGTCGCTGGAACTGTGAAGCGCACAGTTCCATACAAGGATTTTTGTAATTTTTTCACGTACTAGGGGATGGCTACTGACATTATTAAGTTTAAGAATTATATAATGTACAAGTATAAAGAAATAAATGGGATTAGATCAGGGGTTTCAAATAGAGTTAGAGCTAAAGAAGGAGTGGCAATAATGTTGAATAATCAGTTATGGCAGGTAAAGAAGGAATATAAATGTATAAATTCAAGGATTATGTGGAGTAAAATAAAGGTTGGATGTGAAAAGTGGGTTATAGTAAGTGTTTATGCACCTGGAGAAGAGAGAAGTGTAGAAGAGAGAGAGAGATTTTGGGAAATGTTGAGTGAGTGTGTGGGGAGTTTTAAACCAAGTGAGAGTAATTGTGGTTGGGGATCTTAATGCTAAAGTGGGTAAAAATGTTGTGGATGGAGTAGTAGGTAAATTTGGGGTGCCAGGGGTAAATATAAATGGGGAGCCATTAATTGAGCTATGTGTAGAAAGAGGTTTGGTAATAAGTAATACATATTTTATGAAAAAGAGGATAAATAAATATACAAGGTATGATATAGCACGTAAGGAAAGTAGTTTGTTGGATTATGTATTGGTGGATAAAAGGTTGATGAGTAGGCTTCAGGATGTACATGTTTATAGAGGGGCAACGGATATATCAGATCATTATTTGGTTGTAGCTACAGTTAGAGTAAAGGTAGATGGGACAAAGGAAAATGGCAACAGCAAGTAAGAGAGGTAAAAGTGTATAAACTAAGGGAGGAGGAAGTTAGGGTGAGATATAAGCAACTATTGGCAGAAAGGGGCTAGTGCAAGTAGGAGTAGTGGGGGGTTGAAGAGAGTTGGGATAGTTTTAAAAATGCAGTATTAGAATGTGGGGCAGAAGTTTGTGGTTATAGGAGGGTGGGTGCAGGAGATAAGAGGAGTGAGTGGTGGAATGAAGAAGTAAAGGGTGTGATAAAAGAGAAAAAGGTAGCTTATGAGAGGTTTTTACAAAACAGAAGTGTTAGTAGAAGAGCAGAGTATATGGAGAGTAAAAAGAAAGGTGAAGAGAGTGGTGAGAGGTGCAAAAGAAGAGCGGATGAAAGAATGGGAGAGGATCTGTCAAGAAATTTTGCTGAAAACAAGAAAAATTTTTGGAATGAGATAAACAAGGTAAGAAAGCCTAGGGAACGAATGGATTTGTCAGTTAAAAACAGAGTAGGGGAGTTAGTAGATGGGGAGCTGGAGGTATTGGGTAGATGGCGGGAATATTTTGAGGAACTTTTAAATGTCGATGAAAAGAGGAGGCGATAATTTCATGTACTGGCCAGGGAGGTACAACATCGTTTAGGAGTGAAGAAGAGCAGGATGTGAGTGTGGGGGAGGTGCGTGAGGCATTACGTAGAATGAAAGGGGTAAAGCAGCTGGAATTGACGGAATCATGACAGAAATGTTAAAAGCAGGGGATATAGTGCTGGAGTGGTTGGTATTTTTGTTTAATAAATGTATGAAAGAGGGAAGGTACCTAGGGATTGGCAGCGAGCATGTATAGTTCCTTTATATAAAGGGAAGGGGGATAAAAGAGAGTGCAAAAATTATAGGGGAATAAGTTTACTGAGTATACCAGGTAAAGTGTATGGCAGGGTTATTATTGAAAGAATTAGAGGTAAGACAGAGAGTAGGACTGCAGATGAGCAAGGAGGCTTTAGAGTGGGTAGGGGATGTGTAGATCAAGTGTTTACAGTGAAGCATATATGTGAACAGTATTTAGATAAAGGTAAGAAGTTTTTATTGCATTTATGGATTTAGAAAAGGCATATGATAGAGTGGATAGGGGAGCAATGTGGCAAATGTTGCAAGTGTATGGAATAGGTAGTAAGTTACTGAAGGCTGTAAAGAGTTTTTATGAGGATAGTGAGGCTCAGGTTAGGGTGTGTAGGAGAGAGGAGATTACTTCCCGGTAAAAGTAGGTCTTAGACAGGGTTGTGTAATGTCACCATGGTTGTTTAATATATTTATAGATGGGGTTGTAAAAGAAGTAAATGCTAGGGTGTTGGGGAGAGGGGTGGGATTAAATTATGGAGAATTAAATGCAAAATGGGAGTTGACACAGTTACTTTTTGCTGATGATACTGTGCTTATGGGAGATTCTAAAGAAAAGTTGCAAAGGTTAGTGGACGAGTTTGGGAGTGTGTAAAGGTAGAAAGTTAAAAGTGAACATAGATAAGAGTAAGGTGATGAGGGTATCAAACGATTTAAATAAAGAAAAATTGGATATCACATTGGAGAGAGGGATTATGGAAGAAGTAAATGTTTTCAGATATTTGGGAGTTGATGTGTTAGCAGATGGGTTTATGAAGGATGAGGTTAACCATAGAATTGATGAAGGAAAAAAGGTGAGTGGTGCATTGAGGTATCTGTGGAGACAAAAACGTTATCCATGGAGGCAAAGAAGGGAATGTACGAAAGTATAGTGGTACCAACACTCTTATATGGGTGTGAAGCATGGGTTACAAATGCTGCAGCGAGGAGGAGGCTGGAGGCAGTGGAGATGTCCTGTCTAAGGGCAATGTGTGGTGTAAATATTATGCAGAAAATTCGGAATGTGGAAATTAGGAGGTGTGGAGTTACTAAAAGTATTTGTCAGAGGGCTGAAGAGGGTTGTTGAGGTGGTTTGGTCATTTAGAGAGAATGGATCAAAGTAGAATGACTTGGAGAGCGTATAAATCTGTAGGGGAAGGAAGGCGGGGTAGGGTCGTCCTAGAAAAGGTTGGAGGGAAGGGGTAAAGGAGGTTTTGTGGGCGAGGGCTTGGACTTCCAGCAAGCATGTGTGAGCGTGTTAGATAGGAGTGAATGGAGACGAATGGTTTTGGGACATGACGATCTGTTGGAGTGTGAGCAGGATAACATTGTGTGAAGGGATTCAGGGAAACCAGTTAATTGATTTAGTTGGATTTGGGAGTCCTGGAAAGGGAAGTACAATTGCACTTTAAAGGAGGGGTCTGAGATGGGTGACAGCTGGGGGGACTTTTCTCAGCTGTAGATCTGAGCTCCTCTGGCAGTGATTATGTAGAGTGTGGTGAAATGTTGAATGATTTAATTTTTTTCTTTTGGGGGTTTTTTTTTTTTGGGTCACCCCCTCGGTGGGGGGCGGCCGACTTGTTAAAAAAAAAAAAAAAAAAAAAAAAAAGAAAAAAAAAAATTTTGAAAATTAAAATTTTATCGATAATTCGAGTGAAAATAAGGGTGCTGCAGTTCCGCAGTGCCTATCAAACCGCCACTGCTGGGTTGTCACCCAACAAGTGTTTATTTGTGCAGACAGACCTCTTTCTGAAAGAAAATGCCCAAAGGACCTCATAACTGAAGAGGAAAAGACAGTGCCATGAAAGGGTAATGAAGACAGACTCACTCTATTCTGTGTGTAATGTAAGTGGGGACAAAATTGAAGCCCTTGTTTATCTTCTAAAATCTATATTTTTTAAGAAAAACAGTGTTATGAAAAACAAATTGGTGTAATGTGGAAACCATCATGAAACTTGGGTAACAAGACATTTTTTTATTGGGGGTTCATGGGGGGCCTCCCTACTGTCAAAAAGAAAATCATTAAAAAACAGTTGCCACTCAGACCCTTTTTACTTATGGATAATCCCCTTTCACCCTCCAAGTTTTGGAAAGGGGGTTGCTGAAAAGTTCAGTTTTATAATTGTGAAGTTCTTGCCCACCACTCCTCTCACCCAAAACCCATGGACCAGCAGGTCATTTCTAACTTCAAGAAACTCTACACCAAAACACTTTTGAAAGGTGCTTTGAAATCACTTCAAAAAAAATTTAACCCTCGGAGAGTTCTGGAAGGATCATTTCAATATCCTCACTTTCTTGGGGCTTATAGAAAAACCTGGAAAGTGTCTTCCAAGGACCATGCAGTCAGCATGGAAAGAAGTTGTGGCCCACTTTGGCCGGGGGATTTTGAAGGCTTTGAAGATGAGCCTGAGCTGGTAGGGATATCATGGAGGAGGGGAAGGGCAAAAGAACTAAACTCCCCCAAAAAGAACTTGTAGACTTTCAGAAGGAGCAACAACAGATTACAACCGAGGAGCTGTCAGCAGAGGAAGGGAGGGAAGGGATGATTGTTTGCCCTTGTCAAAAATGTTGGATAAATAGGGTGAAGTGCTGGAAATTTCAAAAATCCCATCCAGACAAAACAATGGCCATCTGTCTCTCTAACATGTACAATGACAGTGTAATGTCTCAATTTGAGAAGTGTTGAAATGAGCTGAAATAAACTTCACTTGACTGGTTTTAGTGAGACAAAGAACCAGTTTGCCAGAACAAGGTTTTAGTGGTGAAAAGACAGAAGAGAAAAACATCAGAAGGAGAGTTGCCTGACATATTTAGGTTTATTCTCCTTCCAAGCAATACCCCCCCCTCTCCTCCCCTCCTGCTTCCAGTATGCCATTAGCTCTCCTCTGACAGGTAAGAGACAGTTAAATTTTGATTTACTGTACAGTATTTCAGTTATAGATTCTTTTAGTATTCATTTTTTACAGTTTTATATAGTAGTTAGTACATTTTAATAAATTATTATAGTGTCATTTGGGGTCTGGGAAAGGATTAAGTCTATTTACATTATTCTTATGGGAAAAAATTTTTTTGGTTGCGAATCAATGTCAGGAACAATTTTGACAACTGAGGTTCCCACTGTATTTTGTACAAGAATGAATAAACTAACCACAGTACAAGTGGGGTTTGAACCCATCGCGAGTCGTAAACTCCACCCATACCAGGGTTAATTTGAATCATGCTTTGATTTCATGGTAATAATTAGCTATTTTATTATTTGATAATCTAAACCAGCATACAGTCTTGTATGGGACATGTTGCAAGAAGCATTAATAGATCTTCAGTACAGTGAGTTGCTTATATCTGAATTGTTTTTACAGTACTTAGGGGAAAGGGCTCTGCGTGCACCACATTGCTTTGAACGTAAGGAGAATGCAAAATGTTAAAAAGTGATAATTATGGATAGCTATACATTTAATGCAGCTAGGCTTGTATTATTCATTTGGCACATTTATAATAGTGGACCCCCGGGTTACGTCATTATTTCGTTCCAGAATGCGGTTCAAATCCGTTACCAAACGAATTTGTTCCCCTAAGAATAATGTAAATTAGATTAGTCCTTTTAGACCCCAAAAATACACTTACAAATGCACTTACAAAAATACACTTACATAATTGTTCGAGTTTGGAGCAAAAACGTAAACCGGGGTCCACTGTAATAATAATAATAATAAGTGCCTAGGGCCTACAAAACTTTTAGGGGTCTAGGAAAATTTTGAAATAAAAAATTCTGACAATTTAAAAGCAAATGGTAAAATCAAAATTCATATCTTCTTAAATTAAATATATTTACATATAGAGATACAAAATACTATTTTTTAACATCGCCGTTTCCCACCAGGCAAAGTGACCCCAAAAAAAAAGAAAACCTCAAAAAAAAAAAAAACTTTCATCATTATTTA